>NW_019091391.1:1524627-1594137 GCF_001949145.1 Acanthaster planci | reverse complement strand
CGTTTTCCATTGAACCCCTTTAAAAAAAAAGCCTATGTAGCCACACTTTAGTCAGTCATTACATCCCGTCCATGCATGTTGTATCATTGCTCGTCCAGATTGCCCTACATGCATCTACTCATCGCCGAAACTACTGTTATGACCAGCTGCTCATTCTCATTTCCTGTTTGTATATATTTTTTTGCATTTCTTTCGCTGTGCAAAGCGTCCATAGTGAAAGCTATCTCTTCCTGTATTACTCACACATGTACATGTATCTCCTTAACACTATCAAAACTGTATGTCACCAAATGCTGTGAAGGGAGCCAGTCACGATAGGAGTTTTTTTCCTGTGATTATAAATTTCTGCAAGTATTTCAACACCCGAAGATGTCTTTACCCGTGAATAAGCATGCAGGCTGTACTGTGCATGTATGGAATGGAGTGTGGATGAAACATGAGGACGCTTCATGTTCTTGCCAAGTTGTTATCCTCTTTTGTATTGAAAAGTAGGGAGGACAACATTCACCCGTCAGTTCTGACATCAGAATCAATGTTGCTTGTTGTTTCAAAACAGAAGCCCCTCTCTGGTCTTTAATCCAGTTATGACCCCCACTCTGGTGCACATTCAGAACAGGTTGCGGAGTGCTCAGTGCATTGCAAAAATCTAAAAAAAAAAATCAACAGGGGAACACTGCTAATGTGACAGCCCCCCCCTTACAGACTTGTGATTAAATTCACACGTGATAAAATCAGAGGTGTTGGTATGTGTGAATCAGATACCCACAGTGTCTGAAAGGGAAAAAAAACTGGTTAAATTGCTGCTAATTCTACAATTATGAGTAAATGCGTCGGAAATGAAAGATCTTCCGCATCGGTTTTCAGGAAATAGGGTGTCAAATTTTCAGTTTCTGATTTGGGAATGAGTTCACTGGCAGCTACTCATTAATGTGAGAAATATAACCCAATTACGTTGCTGCAAAAAGGGTGAAACGCTCTGGTAAGAAACTTGTACAATTTGCCTGCTGTAGATACATGAATATGTCAGCGTTGGCTGGAGAATAATCAGCTTAATTACATGTATGTGACTGATGTGGGATTATGGAAGCCCGAAAGGGTCTACAAAATGCGTTTCTCCTCAGCCCTTGAGGCATCTTTGTGGCTCTGTTAACCCCACCCATTTTTGTTTTCTCGGTTTTTATGCCAGGGAGATTTCCATATTTTCCGAGCAAAACTGTGATGCCATCACTGAAAGAAAACCTCAGCGTTGACTTGATCTGTGCGCACAGAAAAAAAAACAGGAGATTTTCCTGGGCTAGATTTTTCTTTGACTCTGCTGAGTTAGCGTGTAAATACATGGCAGTTAAACTAGAAGGCAACCATTTCTCATTGAGCAAATTATGGTTTCACAATTATTTTCTTAGAAAAAACCTGTGACATGCAAAGTACCTTCTCTGGTTGACGTGGCAGTGAGAGCGCCCTCAATTGTCCAGAAAAGCACAGATAATTTTACATGTTTAACAAAGTGCACTTTTTAAAACACGCTACGCAAAAGGGATGATGTTAAATAGTTTTCGCAAAGAGGGGAGTAAGTTGTACAAAAAACGTGTTGGAAAAATTCCTCTCCAAGACCCTTTAAATTGTTTTGAGTGGTGTCATGCTTAAGGTTTAGTTTCATTAGATTTACGGTAGAAGTGTCCCAGTTTACCCTGTTCATAGAAACAATTGTATTTGGTGCTGTTCCAGCCAAAGGGCTTATTGTGGTTATGTGCTACTCAAAAAAGTTAAGGACCCCTTTTTTCTTAACCCTAACCCCCCCCCAAGGTTTGCTGGCTCTAACCTTCCCCATTCACAAAAGTTAAACACCTATATGGGACTTTGCGCACAGAGGCTGTTGGACTTTGATTTTCTGAGTTATGCCAAACCCAATGCAAAAGCCAGCTGTTATGGGCCTACCAGGCGTATCCCCACAGAATTAAACACTTTACTATTTAATTCTGTGTGGTTGGGGAAGGTTAGGGTTAAGTTGTATTTTTTTTTCCAAGCAATGAGTGAGGTCTAGTTCTTTCATTTTCTGTTTGTCCAGATGGTGTCATCATTCAGCCAATCAATCAAGCAACATGTATTTCCATTGGAGTAAAACGTTTGAAAAAAAATGTTTCAGAACATCAAAGGCACATTTTCAGCTGTAAAATATCTCGTGTAAAAAAGTACACACAAAATAAAAAGTGCTCCTTAACTTCTTTTGAGAAGTGTACATGTAGTTCGTTGATTTGTCTGCCATTGTAGTTTTTGGTTTGTCGATCAATGCTCAAAGCACCTGTTTTCATTACAGAGCAGCTGTGGAATTTATTGTGTGAGCCTGATGGTTAGAAAAATAGGAACGTTTAGTCTGTGACCAATGGAACCAATATGGTCAGAATTTCTGATTGTATTTGGGACACTGACACAGAACAAAGGTTGTGAAACTTCAAAGTTTCATTATTCGTTGTTAGTTTGGAGTTTAGGAGCTCATGTATGTACGTATTGTTTTCAGATGTTTTGCGTGGGAAGCTTTCTTCAGTTTCCTTTTTTGGACAAGCTGGATAACCATGCATACATGTACATTGTAACTCTCTGACGAGGAAAAACCAACGTTGGTGTACATGTATGTACAGTGTACTTGTACATGTACATTCCCACTATGAAGCGTGCATTGGGCGTGTTCGCCATTTGGCAAGTGCGTGCTAAAATGAATTACTTTGTAAGTTATTCAAGAGCATCAGTATTTGCACATGACTTCATCCCTATTACTGTGGCTGTACAGCAACTCACACATACCGAACATGTTTGAATGCAGGCGAGGTCAGGTGTTCTGTTCTTTAACGACCTTGAATGTCTGTAATTTCCAAACTGCTTCATCGTACCTGTGGTACAAAACCAGAAACATTTTGTCATTTTGAAAAAAAACAAAATTCTCGGGATATCCTTATGGGCTTGTCATGCTGGATGGGAGATGAATAGTTGAACGAGCACAAAACTGAATGTGGTCAAAATAGGGGAATTTGGGAATTTGTAACCACTTCTTTCCTGGCGTTGTTTCTTTGCAGGTGTGATTCTATACATCTTACTAGTTGGGTACCCTCCCTTCTGGGATGAAGACCAACACAGATTGTACTCACAAATCAAGGCTGGATCCTATGATGTGAGTCGGGAAACCACACTGATTTCTGTAGCTTTGAAATCAAGTAGAATTCAATCTCTCCCCCTTCCGCCCTACTTCTGCCAGAGTTAGTTTAGCTTGAGGGTTGATTGAAGAATGCATTTTACATAGTTTGAGCTTCCTACCAAAGCCTACTGACTGGCACATGAAGATGGGTCTGGATATTAAAGCATGTCTGGTTTCAAGTTGGTATTTCATGTGGTCTGACATTTTGCGTGGATAACATGAAAGGCCTTTTCATACTTCAGCCTCTCAGCCTGGTTGAACTCAACCCTTGGCGAAACCCTGACCGCCCTGGGTTGAAATTTGTGGATTTTTCAACGCCGCATTCAACGCGGCATTGTTTCACACTTGTTTTGTGCAAACCAAGCTTATCGGGTCGAGTTCAAACCCAGAAATGAGAACGAAAAATTTTCAACCCAGGTTGGATTGAGTTCAGCTGTGATTGAATTCAGTCTCGGGGTTGATGCAGGGTTGGTGAGGGGGTGAAAATGTTCAAGTGTAAATTGTCACCAGAATTCAACCTTGCGTCAGCCCTGAGATTTATCAAGTGTGAAAAGGCCATGGGCCGAAGAGGATAAAAGCCTTTAAGTTGAACTCAAGTCACTTTTAAGTTGAACCTCAAGTCTGTCTACCTGACAGATAAGGGGCCCTGTTGCCACAGCTGGTCCATAGTCGCAGTTGGGGATGCTTTCCATACTGGTGCACATTTGCTGCGTTATGTGCAGTTTTTACACAAAGAAAGGCTCAGAAAAGTGGTCTTCTCGTTACCAACCTCATTACTACTGTATCTGAAATTCAGGAGAACATTTTTTCAAAAAATAAAAGTTAGAAGTAAATGGCAGTGCCAGTACATTTATTTCCTCATTCAGGATTTGGAAAGCCCAGTTTTGTTTGTGAGTTACAAATAATATTGAGGTTGGTAACAGTGTAGCCAGTTTTCCTTTGTGCATGGAATTGCCACTGTCCAATGTTTTGCGCTTCGTACCTCCATGAAATTGGTATGGAGGGCTTAATGAAAGAGAAACGCTTTAATGTCACATGAAGCCAAGTTTGGCCTCTCCAGTCAGCACAGTTTCTCTCCTGAACATTAAGTAGTTTCACAGCATCAAAGGAATCCCATTTTTTTGTTTTCGGCAGTACCCTTCCCCAGAGTGGGACACGGTCACGACCGAGGCCAAGCAACTTATTGATAGCATGCTAACTGTCAATCCAGCTAAGCGGATAACAGCCTGCGAAGCCCTGAAGCATGCCTGGATCAGCGTAAGTCTGTTTTTCTCCATTACGTGAAATATTGCCCTAAACAGTGCTGTTGCACTGACATGTTTGCCTACCCTTCTAAAGGCTAGTTCGTTCTTGGGGCTCCAGCAAACACGAACGCGAAATTGTGACATCGGATCAGATAGTTAGATTGTACTGCGGATTCACCGGAGTTGAACCCGTGTCAACTCATGCAAACTTTAGTTCAACTATTTCTTGATATCAGCTTCTCTTTGCGCACGCATCTGCCTGAAATTTGGAAATATGCCTTCTGTAGTACGAGTCTCATGTGGGAAGACCAGAAATTTTGTATTTACTGTTGTGGAGTACCAAAGTGTGCCATCATTTGAACCAAAAAGTGTAGTGTAAACAAATATGTGCTTGTGTTGGTTACACGCTGGCTCTCGCGCTAATAGTATAATTGGGCTAATAAATTACATAAAAGTGGACGTGACATATCTACTTAAGTACTCTAGATACGATCTGCTCTGTCTATGTGTGTGTCACGATCATACATGTATTTTGCTCACACGTGGCTGGTAAAACTATGGCCAGCCATCAATGCAAAAGTAAGAAAAAAGATTCACTAAGTGTTATAAAATCTCATTCAGCTATCGAAACACAAAATACAACAAAATGAAAACATGACGCTTGTTAATACATGTAGGGCAAATGCATATTTCGAAGTCAAATCTGGCTTGACCAACCAAGGGCGATGTTTCTGCAAACTTCGGTTGCCTCTACCATGGGAACAGTAGGCAGTGTGTCTTTGTCAATTTGTGGATACTTTTGATAATATTTGACACTGGAAGTGATCCTTGATTGGTTTTTGTTTAGAACTCGGAGCATGTAGCATCGGGCATGCACAGACAGGAAACTGTTGACTGCTTGAAGAAATTCAATGCTCGGCGCAAACTCAAGGTAAGGAAATCCAGACCAAGCTCAGTGCTGTGGCCTCCTGGCCTTGTACCTTGAGTTGAGGACTGTGCAGTAGATGCCTCAAGGTTGCCGGTTCGAGACCAGCCTGTGAGCTTGTGGCATTGTGTCCATAGGCAAGACGCTTTGTCACAAGTTGGTTTGTAACCTCTCATGAGTGTTTGCAAACGGGGAGCGGAGTCTTGGTTTGGATAATTGCCAACTTAAAGGCGCAGGTGGTTGAATGGCACAAGGGAATGCCCAACTATGAACGCTCAAGTCTCTCTGCTGTCAAATTACGAAGTGGCATGGTGTCCAAAGGCAAGACACTTTGCCGTACGTTGAATCCTATCCACTCATGGAAACGTGGAGCAGGTTTGGCTCAGATGACTGCCAACATGAAGGAAGATTCTGTCGGTAGTAGGACACCAGTAATGCATGCCCCCATATGAAAGTGTAAATCTGACCATTGTCAACTTGTTGCATTGTGTCCTTAGGCAGGACAGTTTGTCATGAATCTTCCTCTCACTTACGAATGACAGTGTTGGCTTGGATGTCTGCCAACGTGAGAAAAGGCTTAGTCAGTAATAAGACACCATTGAGGCGTACCCAAGTACACGCATGACGGTTTTCCAATGTGGTTGAATAAGTCCAAGTCTGAATTTAACTGGCTGCAACAAGAAATACTATGCATACATGTATCTATGGAAAGCCACACACGACATCTGTAGCCAAAGTTGTGACTTCGGAACGCAGCCACATTTTGTTGAGTTGTGGGGTTCCAACGGTCATGGCAAATCATAAAAAATACTGTAAAAAAATTGTCCTGAAGAGTCATGGAAAGGTTTTTTTGGGGGGAGGGTATCCTGGAGTCATGTTGTCAGATGAAAAAAAGTCCTGGAAATCAAATCATTACAGCCTTATATTTAATGGGCTTCTTTTGATGCAATAACAGAATAATGATAATTTTACAGGCGCTCCTCGTCAGTTAGTTAGTGGCTATGACAGTCTTTAGTGCATTATACCAACCACCTTTTCTGTGTGAAATGGCATTGGGTGTCTGGAAACCATTATACATTTATTTTAGTCCTGGAAAATACTGGAAATTTCATGGAATTTGACTGTCATATTTCCGCGGGAGTCCCGGCGAGTGAAAAAGTGATTGAACGCACACTTGGTCAGTACCCTGTTTTAATTTATTTGGTGTTTGGAAAGTCCCACAGGGCGTAAACAGTGACATGAGTGAAGTAAGTTTTGGATTCGTTCACAGGGAGCCATTTTGACAACTATGCTGGCCACCAGGAACTTTTCCAGTAAGTACTCGAAACGTTTATTCTCTTTTATTTATCAAAGCAGTATATTATTTAGTAAGCCTAGAACAATCGCCAAGCTCTGTTGAGCTACCTCTAATGACACTAGCCTGGCAAGTCACATTTTGTATAAAGAAAGCATCATTTGCCATTTTATTGTCAACTATCAACCGGGTGTATTCCAGTGAATATTTTGATATCCGGTGTGAATAGACCGTATTCATGGCGTCCCCAATTTCAGTCATCTTCTCCAACGTAGTGTATTTATTGGAAAACGTTAAATTCAACGAACCAGACTATATTCTACAATTTCATTCTGACCCCCCAAAAAACCTGGTACCATCCCATTACGGGTTTAAAATTAATACTGTACATTCAGGAATACGACTGAAATTGGGGACGCCGCAAATACGGTCTATTAACCAGTGCAAGTTAAATTTGAATAAAATTTGGTGCACGGAGTTATCTGACTGCACATAAACATTACGATTTAAAATCCCCAGACTAAACACACTGTTGCTATACCTCGTGATTCAGGGCAAGCTTTCGCATAGCGACCACCATCTCTGGAATGGACTGGTTCCTTTGTACCCTTCTTATCCATTGAGAACAGTGTATTGTTGCAAGGCATCTCTTATGTAACTAAGCAAAAGCTTGCCCTGAATCATGAGGTATAGCAACAGTGGTTTAAGTAAGGAGAATTCAAATTGTTATGTTCACGTGAATTTAAAGAACTCAGTGTACCAGATTTGGGTCAAAGTTAATTTGCAAAAGGCTTATTGTGTTGGGCAGATGAAGTATTGTTCAGTTATAAAGGAGAAAAATCAAACATTCAAGACAATATGGGGCATATTTTCAAATCAAAGGCATGATTTGCCCGTTTTGTTTTGTTTTAGAAAAAAATTGGAAACTGTAGTCATTACACTGTGGAACTTCTCAAGTTGGATCATTGCGTTGAATAGACACAGTTTTCTGTTCGTTCAAAACGGCAAACGGTTCATTAACACATGAGTTGTGTTCTCCCTGATTGACCCCAGAGATATCCTCAACAACCGTGAAAAATGCTATGTCTCGTAAGTACGGGTCCACGACACAAAACATGAGATCACTTGGATATGCCCGCCTGCATTACTAAACTAAACAAAAAACCCCAAAACATCAGTGAGGGTCAGTTCAGTCTTATGATTTCCTGAGATTGTGACCTTGGGAGGTGTGTCAAAAACTTCGGGGAGGGGTCTAGTCAGCCCAGTATGAAAGCAACATGTTTATCACTTGTTCCTCTTACAGTTTCTATATCGGAACGCTTTTGATCTTTTAGATAAATGTAGAGGGCTCAGAAATGAGGAGGCCATGCTGTTTCTATTATAGGAAAAATTTGGTCTTTACCTTGTCTTCCAGTGCTTGCATTGCTAATTGCCATGGCAACCCAACTTCCCAATCTCATCTTTCATGTCGGGATTTCTTGTTCACCTTCAGTTGGTAGTTTTGCTTTAAATAATGCCATTTGATACAGTGCCAACTGATTTGCAATCTCAAGACAGGGACAACGCAATGTTTGTCCAACAGGTGCTCAATGTGCGAGCGCTTGAAGTTTGAGAATAAGTGTGAAACAAAACTTAATGTACATGCAGCTCCCAATTTTTTGGGGGGGTGGGGGGTGCTTTTTTTGTCTCTCACGAAAACCTGATCACCCAGATCTCTTCCTGGCTTCCCCCCCAAAAACTGCCAAGTCCTCCCCCTCCCATGGTTCACAGATTTCTCTGAGTGAGACTGAACTGCCCTTTGACCTCTCATGACCTAGTGTTTGACTTGTCATGACCTTTGTGCCCGTGCCGTAGATATTTGCAAGTTTGTTAGCGGAGTTCATTTTCATTTCAACTTGACTGCCACGTGAAATGCTGTGTCGTTGATAATACCCATTCCGTCTTGATTTGTGACTACATCTGACCTCCCCTTAAAAAAAAAAAAAGAAAAAAAGGCAAAGCCAGAGTTGGACAAAATGATGAAAAACGAGTTCGGTTTCCAAACTGATTTGCACCGAGTACACAACCAGCTTGTCAAAAAAACTGCAGTAAAGCCACGTGTACTTTGATAGAAGTCACTGGTGTACCCTTGGTGATTTTTTCTGAACGACAACGTGTACAGTGTACCTCTGTTGCCCGTGCATTTCTGAATGTGCAACCCACAGGTTTCCTACAGTTTTCTGATAAATGTGTATATTATTCATATTTCCTGTTATATAAACCCAAAAAAATTTGCTCAAGAAAAGAAAAAAAAGTTGCGAATTTGTACTTCAAAGCCATGATAGTTACATGCACTCTCCTGAAACCTAACTCTCGTTTTTTTCAAAATTTTTTGGTCAACTTTGGCTACAACTTTTGTTTTCAGGCCTTTAATTTGATCTTGCCTTCAAGTATTTAAAGACAGAGAGAAACTTGCAGAGTGCAATTTGCCTCGGTAGTTCGTGGGTTGAGGATTTATAGAACATGCCTAAAATGCAGAACTCAAAAGGACGGTGACCGTTGCTTTCCAGCTTCACCGCTTGGCTTTATTTGTATCTGCATAACAAAAGGTGGAAGCATTGCCAATAAGAAACATTTCACAGAACATAGATGAACTGATGAGCTGGAGTAAACGATCATGTTACAGACATTTTTTTTCAGAGGCATTGGGCATTGTATATTTGGGTAGCAGATACTAGATGCCTTTTTGGACTGTGTTGTTTTTTTTTATTGCGACAGAGGCAATGAGGTGTCAACCACAAGTTTATTTATTTTTATTGGAAAAAGTTTTGCTCCCCCGAATTGAGGAGAGGGCATCAACTGAGTAAAAGATCAGTTGCCAACAGTAGGTTTTATGGTTCTGGAACATGCTTGGTTCCCAAGAGAACAAAACAAGAGGAACTGAAGTGTCAGGTATTTTCTGATGTTGCCATTTAATCTTTTGATGAATTTCTCCTTAGAGTTTTCAAGCTGCAGAAGCCACTGAGGAAAAAAAAATACTATTTAAAGTTTTCCCTTGAAAAACAAAATGTATTGAATAAATGATGTATTTTTTTCATTTTTCCCCTTTTCCTTTCATAATCATCCCACCCTCGTGACCCAACCTACAAAATGAGAGAATGGTCCAGTAAGAATCACATTTTGATTTCTCATGGTTGATATTTTTTTTTAACTTTCACTGGGAAATATTGCTTTTTATTTTATTATATTTTTTTGGTTTCTTTTTGTTTTCCATTCCTTACGTTCCTGTCGCTCTCCTTCTTTTTCGCATTTCTTGAACCTGTCTTGACCTCTCGTTGCTACCGTTCCTTTTTCTGCGGGTCTGAGCCACAAGAACCAAAGCCAAGGTTAGGGGGTTTGATGACCACTAACAGATTGCCCGTCCTAATTCCAAATTAATTTGCATCCTGCACGACAGTAGAAAAAAAAAACTACGTAGAGTATTTTTAGTTTTGTTGACATTTTTTTTAATGGGTGGTCTCAACTGCAGCCATCATTTCAGAGACTGTTTTTGCCTTGTACTCCGGATGCTGTGAATCAAATTCTGTATGTTGGTGGTAGGGGACCCTGACTGAGATTGCTGCAGTGTTGAAAGACTTGGATGATAATAATTGGTAATATTTTAACAGAAAGAAGGATTGGGTGATACTTTTTGAGTTTGCGTCGTTGAAAATATGACTTTTCATTTGTTAACGTAAATTAGAACTCAAAAATACGATTATTTTGTTGTGGGCTGATACAATGATGCAAGAATAAATAAAGTAGCACATGTTTATGTATGTCTTTTTTACAAAGGTTGTCGTTGAGTCTAATAAAGTCATTTCAAACTCAGTGTTTCATCAACGGCAAAGCATTTTAAAGGTGTACTTTACGTTGATGCTTACTCAGATTTTTTTCACATCGGATTCCCAAGAAATTTGAGCAGAGCTTGACTATCGTTGGACGGGCGGCAAGAGCATTTGTTGAAATATTCATAAATGACGACTCACGACAAATGGGCACACTCAGTTTGCACCTTGTGATTTGAGTTTAACCACAAAACTAACGGTAGATTGGCAGGCTCTTGACTTGTGTGCGGCTTACCAGAGAGAGCTTGCGGAACCCTTAAATGACTCATTGATAGCTTGATTGCAGTTCCGACTATAACATCGGATAGACAACGTTCTGTCTTTTCCCTGACGTTGTAATCCCAGCAGGCTCTGTGCAAAGTGTAATAACAGAGGTGCTCATGAAATCGTGCAAATCTGAATTTGTGTCAAAGATTTTATGCATTGGACTGGTTTGGGTTTGGTAATCGTAGAGGCCAAGATCATTCCATGGACCAGATCAGATGTTTTGTGTTCATTGCCATGAGGGAAACCAATGAGAAACAGTGATAATTGTCAAAAGTTGAAATTCAGCTGTCGTAATTTTTTCGTTCTTTTTTTTCGCAGAAACATGCACACTATGTATATTCGTTGAGAACTGAATACTGCATATGCTGCATCCATTATGGTACCGTGCCCGTTGATGCATGTCCTCAAGATATTTGTTGATTCAGTGAATTTTTTTGGGGGGGTCCATATGATCCTTGCAGAAAAAGGCAAAAATTCATGTTTTTTTGAAAGGAACAGCTTTCCCAGCATATTAGTTCCTTCCACAGCATTGATACTGTCAGCACACCAGCTTTCAAATATGTAACCTTTCAAAATCAATCAGGGAGGCTATTTTCTGTTTATTCAGAATGGTGTGCACATGTGGCCTTTGATTTCAGGTCATTTTTGTCAGATGTGAATTGTTGCCCTTCTGTGGCAGGATGACAATGCAACCTCTCCTTGTCACGTTTTGCATAGCAGCCACCCAAAATATAGTGTCACTGAACGAGCAGATGATGCATGCCTTATAATGAAATGGTTCAATACAATACTCTGCCGTACCTCCGGATGCCTTTGGTCAGTCCGTAGTTTAAGATGCTGAATGTACAAGAGGTGTAGGGTGTGATGTGCACGTCTTCCGTCAACTCTGCACGGGTGTCGTTTGGGTACAGACTCACATACGAGATCAGGTGATCTCAAATGATGTACAACTCAGAGTTTCAGTTCGAAAATGTGATGAAGAGTGACGGTGAATCGGTCACATGTACATACATTCGAGCACGAATGTTCAATTAAGAAAAAGTTTTCTCGGTGTGGAAGGTTAGTTCCAATTTGTCTTGATTGGAAGGAATAAGTTGGATCTTTGTTAGAAAATATGAAGCATGGATAAAAAGTCGTGTTCAATCAGATATTGCTGGTTAGAGGTGTTTATTCCCTAATAGGATTAAGAGGGGTCAGAGGTTGAAAGTTAAGAAAATTAGGGTACAGCCCCCTTCGTTCCCCCCCAAAATACCTCGCCAGGGACCAGTAATATTAGATCTCTCACCTACTAGGACAGCCTCCTAATGCAGAGCTTTCCAGTTCAGTTTTAGCCAGTCAGATCCCAGATACATGTACTAGGCTTGTCTCTTTCTTTTGACCACTTTTATTTGCTAATGAAAAGTAGTACCTCAGAGCCAAAAGTATAAACAAAAAGTGCTGTTCAAACTTTTGAAGAACATTCCATGTCACCTCAACTGGTTTACGGGTATCAACTCTTAAATTATCGTTAGCCACCCGTTGTGACCAAAAAAATTGAGTATTTCTTTTTTGACAGCCTGTTGGTGAATACACATCGATTGGTCAAATCTTATACATGTATGCCAGATTTTAGATCTCAGATTCTTTTCGCCCTGTTTTTCTCTGCATTTTCTGAATGACTTTAAGATTGCTCATTTTCGGCTTTTTTGGCTTTCTCTTTGGACTGTTTTCACTTTGGACTGCTTTTTCTATGCTTTATTGTTTTCCAAGATGAAACCGGTATGCGCCATGTTCAGATCAATTCGATGGCGTATTTGGGTACCTTGTACAAAAGCTCCAGTGATTTTGAAACTTTTTCTCAAACGTTTTGAACATTTGTTTAAAGTGTTCTTGAATTCATTGTCAAGCATGCTCGCTCTTGCAGCCAAATCCGTTGGTGAAATTATTCTCAACTATTGGAGTGTCATTTTCCAGAACAATCCTCTCATCTCATTAATGAATGGTACTGTCTCCTTGAATGATTAAGAAAGATCAGAGGTTTCTAAAATCAACTTTGCATATACAGACCTAATGCTTGAACAAATATATGCCTAGGCGACTCCGGTTTTACAGGGCACTGATGTGCACAGTATTTGCCACCGTTTACCAACTTTCCCATGGCTCGCCTGTCATTTCCTTGTCCATTTATAAAAATTCTGTGAGACATTTTGTCAAGTGAAGCCTTCTATCAAGTGATGGCATTCCGCATCCCTGCCCTGTGTAGCCGCTGTTGATTCGTGACGACGCATATTTGGACTTATTGTGTAGATACTGTGCCGTGTCATTGATGTTTTCCGGTGTTTTTTTTCTTCTCTCCCAATCCTCCCTCCCCCTTGCTCCGCCCACAACCTGCCCTTCGCTTCTGATCTTTGTTCTCTCGGCATTTTGCTCTGTGTTTCACCCCCTTTCCTCCAACTTGTTTTTTTTTCCCTGTGATTTTGTTTGTCCATTTTTTTCCTCCCATTTCTTTCATTCCTCCTCATCCTTTCCATCTCTTTTGGTATTGTCATCCATTGTTTTGCATCCATCGTCTTAATTTCATTGCATTTTTCCTTGTCATACCTTTTTCTTTCAATTGTTTTGGCATCTGTCTTATCAATGACCCATTACCATTGTGCCTGTTTTCCCTCTTGCTTCGTCTTGACTTTCGCCAATTTTCTCTGTCCTTCCCATTCATTGTCTATACCTGACGTGCCTATTTTTTTCTGTTCCTTAATCGTCCATCATTTCTGCATCTGTATGACGGTTGCACTTCTCACTAATCCCGCTGTTGCTTTGTCTCCTGTCCTTGCTCTGTTCTAACATTTTATTTTCTCGTGTTGTCTCCACAATCACCACTTTTCCCCACAACTTTCACTCCTGTCATTCCAATGTTTAATGTTGTTTTTTCCTCTTCCTCTATTATCTACTTTGCTGTCGTCTTTACAACTTTTGTCCACCTCTCGCCACTTCAACATTTTGTCCTCCTTTCTTTGCTTCTATTCTGCCCTGTTTTCAATCTTTATCCCTTGTCCTCTCTCCCTCCCCCATGTTTTCCTGATCCTCTCCTTTTTTTCTCGTTTGCATCCTAGGCTCTCCGCAAACGAAATCAGGTTAGCCTCTCTCCGTAGTTGTCTTCTGATTTTTTTTGGGGAGGGGGTTGTTTTTCCTTTTGTCTGGCATGCAGATTGCTGTCTTTTGTGCTGCTGCTGTTTTCAAAATGAGACATTGCAGTCATCGACGTCCTTCACAGTATGGTCACCTAGGATTGAAATCCTGAAACATGGTGCCTCTGATAAGTTTCTGACCGAAGTTAATGTCAGTGGGCCCTTTGGGAGCTAGTTCGTGACGGCGCAGAATTCGTATCTGGTTCAAAAGGAGGCTGGTGCCCGTGACATGATGAGGGTCCCAGTGATGGGGAATTATACTGTTGGGAACTAGTCCAAGATGGCCGTGGTGTGATGAGACAGTAGGACTTATACTGACACACTGTCATGACTGCAATGGCTGATCAGTTTGTGTCCATGCTGTTCGTTGTGATTGTGGTGACTACACATACTTAAAAACAACACTCGACCTTTGACATCTCAAGCAGCGGCCATTTTGCCATGATCTGTTTCAGAGTCCAACCAGAGCTTGACCCACAGTGTTATTTTCTTGACATGCATATTTAATGAACTTAACTTTGGCTGAAACCATCTTTCTTTTAATCAATCAATGTACAGTTCCATGCAGTCTTAATAATCCAAATATGCCACATGTAATTCTGGAGCCTATATCTGACATGCACAGTGCATTTTATTTGTCAATCATTGCTCAGTGAATGCTTAATAATTGCATGTTGTTCCTTTGATGTTATTACGAGGCCAGCTGCTTGAGACTGTTCACAGCATTAACTGCACCTGCTGCATATAAAGTGTGACTCGGTGTTGTGGTAATTGTGTAACTCAAACTCAGACTTGAACTGAGAGTTCTCTTGTCTGCTCACTCGTGCTCATCAAAGTATACTGGAGGGTTGTCAGATTTCATATCGGTATTCATACTCGCACTCGTTTGTGAGTTGAATTTTTCTGTTTCTGTTCTCATAACAAAAAGTACTCAGCTACAGCACTGTGGTGACATTAATGGACTCGATTTTGTTGAGTGACATCTTGTAACAGAGTTGTGCAACGTTTGTAGAGGTGCCACCATCACTCGTCCAGTCACTTTGCACTGTGCCCCTAAGAAACTCAAAATCCTGTGTCTTACATTTTCAAGAGCTGTGCACTGTTCATCTGGATATTGTTGAAATTAATGTCTTAAGTTGACTAACCCAGTGGACGCTGGCAATGTAAGGTGTTATACCCTTTTATTTTCCTTTGAAGGGGATCTTGTAGTTGGGATGTGACCCCGTTATGAAAAGGCTGTTTGGACAATTTGGAATTACAGCAGCCTGCTAGAAATGTAACATGAAAACTGCTTAAGTTTCGAAAAGAAGTCAAAAACTTTGGGGAAAAGTAGTGAAAATCTAGTGCACAGTTTATTCATGGTAACGGTCAATTTTGTTGATTGGTAGCAGCAATGTGACTTGTAGAAAGTGATTGAATTACCGTCTGCTGAAATCTTAAGCCCCTAAACTTTGGAGAGTGGAAAACATGTTCACTCAATCAATTGACCCTTTTCTTGATTTCTACTTCAAATGTGAATGTAACCTGATGGGCCTTTAGGAAATGTATCAACCAATTTAATCAACACAGGTTTCTTTAGATCAATTATAACTGATACCGTCTTTTAATTTCAAATTAATCCTGAACTAAGCTAATGCCTTTTCAGGGGCCCAGTTTTGTTGCTTTATAAACCTTGAAGCTGATGATCTCTGCTAAGCACAGCAGAAAATTCAATGCTATTAACGATAAGCATATTTCTCAGTCAGTAGGAAAGGTTGGCCTAGGCACAGGCTAACGACCCTTAACTGACAATTTTGGTAAACACTGAATGGTTATTTCTAGAGTATATTTTTGTTTTAAATAGCAGAATCCTGAAAATTTTCTCAGGAGTCGAGCCCCCTTTTTTTCTTCAAATTGTTTTTGCAATAACAGTAGAGTTTCAGCTTGTAGCCTTGTGCACAAAGGAGCAGAAAGGACTTTCAAAAGTTACAAAGAGTAAAGTTTTTTTTGTGGCAGTAATTGACGTCGCTTGGAAAATAATTTGGTACAAAATAATTACAATATTTTGACCTGTTGGATTGTCACTTTCCATTCTCTTTTGAACTCTGTGAAAAGAAGAAATTCCAAAAATTGAGGACTGATGGAGAAAGGAAGAAAAATAAGTTTTATGCACAAATAGTCAGTTTTGGTTAGTCCTTAAGCCCTTACTGTTCTTACTGGTAAAAAATAGGGATATCCAGAAGGGAACGCTTTTTTAACCCAATTGACATGTGGTATGAATTAAATACATTAATGATTATGCAGATTTTAATCACTAAAATTTGATCGGGTTGATTGCAGGATTCAGTCCAAAGTAAAGCAAATAGGGTTTGGTTTCTCAGTAGTCCACAGTTTATTTTCCCTGACAAAGCCAAAACCGTTGGGATACCTGAATGCCGTTGCCATTATTTCACATCCCCTCCCAAATCAGTTGCATTGTGGGAATGCGTATTGCAAGTTTGTGCACATTGTGTTGAAATTTAGTTGTGCACTTCCATGAGTTGGTTGCACAATGGCATCCATAGCACTTGCACAAATTCCAGGTACCTGGCTATGGAGGAGGAGGGTCACGGTGGGAGGGGAGACAAAGACAAAACTAACACCCCACCTTTGTTTTTAAGTAATGGTAGGGAGTTCTGTATCCATTAAAATCCATTGAAATCTTATGGAAATCCAGTACGGTCTTCGATTTCTATAGGTTTGGCTCTGTTGGAGCTGTTGGAACTGTAACAAATTAGCTATGGCTCAACTTATATTTCTCACTGCTGTGTTGTTCAACTGATTCTTTAGCGTAAAACATGCATTTTGTTTAACCTAACAAAATTAACATACCTACCACTTTTCAAGTTTTTAATTATAAATTGGGCAGTTGGAGATGATCATTTGCATTGGCTGGCTGCCGCATCACATGCATGTATAGGCGTGTGCAGATGCATGGAATTCGGTCGTCGAGTAGTTTTTATGTTTTTATTTTAAAGCCGACGCCCTTTCCACAGTACCAGGAAGCTTTTCAATGACGCCTCGAGGTTGAGGTCGTCCGGTGCCCAATGTCGAAAAAGACCGAAGACACAAGTGAAGAATGGAAAGCAAATGGAGACATTTGGTGCATGTTGACTAAAAAAAACACTGAAGGACGAAATTGTGGCTCATTCCTCCCCTTTTGGCTTTTGATCTGGATGCCAAGCACCCCACGCATGCTCGTCTCTCTCTCTCTTTCCGCTCTCCATCTGCTACTTTGCTCCGCCATCCTCTCTTCTTCATCCTCATTATTTGTCTCCATTTTCTTGAGCTTGCCCGACGTTTTAATTTCCGTGTGGCCGTGTGTGACGAACCCTTAACTTTTGCATGTGTGAACAAATTTCCATGTTGTTAATGGTGCTGTGTTTTTAATATTGATAGTCCAGGTTTTTATTTGTGTTTAACATTTAAGCTCGACTTTGTATTTCTTTTTGCCTGGGGTAACGAGGTTATCACAGACTTCAGGTTTTTCCACAAATTTTTTTTTGGGGGGGGCATAGGGGTCGGGTGGAATAACTATTAACAAGAATGTGTAACATTTCGACTTAACACACGGTAACACGTAGACAGTCTTTTACATGTTGCTCAGTCACGGCTCAGATATCATTTCATTATGCATTACTTTAAAATCTCGTCTCCTGCACAAGTGTTAGTAACTAACCATGGAAATCCCAGTCTTACATTATCCGGTCACTGTGGCGAAAACGGTTGGATTTGGGGAGTCTTGGCTCCAATTTGTGGTGACAGATTCCTTGTACATTTAAAGTTTTGAGCTTGTTTGAAAGTCAGGAGTGCCAATCATGAGATCTGTAGTTACACCAATGAAACGACTTAAAAGTACCCTTGTTCGAGAAGCAAACTGAAGAGTTCAGAATGTACATTTCCAAGATTTTAAATTTTGAAAAATGAAATGATTTAAAAGATGAGATTACATGTAAGTTGAGAGATGAGGTTTTAAGCCACTTGTAAAATGCAAATCATCCCCCAGTAGCCCTTATACATTAGGAGAAAGAGGTGGAACTTTACAAAGTATGTTAAGCGCTATTTTGTGTGGTTCATTTTGGAAATCATCTTACCATCATAGACAAATCACACTGATATAATTTGACCGTTGTAGTTGCGCATCAAACAGCCGTCTGTAACCCATTCCCAACTCATAGTTGGCATTTAGTTCTCGGAGCATGCCTTGTTTTTGTACACAAGACAGAACTTCCAGATTTTCCCCTGTGTGTTTTTTTTCTTTTTACCCACTGGTATTAGAATGTCCTAGAAAAAAAATGTCCTGTTGCATGCTGGGAAAATATGGAAATGCAGTGACCAGCAAAAATAATTATTTGAGATAACTGGCAGTCTACAGACTATTTCGTGATCGTGATTTTGTCCAAAATATTTTGAATCTTGTTTCAACATACTTAAATTTTTACTGACTGTCCTTACAATTATTACGCTTGACACGTGCACTTGAAAAATAATAGATATTTGTGCTATGGAAACACTTGATACGATTTATTATTCTGAGAATAATGTCATTTCGCATTTACTTTATCAAAATTTGCATGAACATTTCTGACTTAGTATGCCAAGCAGATGATAACAAACCAATCATTATTTTATGACCTAGAGAAAGATCAAAGAATAAAGTATTCGTTGAAATTATTTTTACTGGTCATATTCCTGTCAGTTGCCTCTATTCAGTTTGGAAATCCTCACACGGGGGAGGGAATTGTTTTGGGACGTGGACTAGTCGGTTTCCGGCGGGCCATCTCTGTTCTTTCATCGGTGTCGGGGGGGATAGTCATTTGGTATTCTCACCCATATTTTTCCACTGACCGTGCATCAGCGTTCATCACTTTCTTGGCATTTCTGGTCAGCTGTCAAAACTTCTCCAGGATCTTTTTAGTTGTTTTCCCTGCAAGGATTTACGCGGAGTTACATGCACTGGAAGTATAATTTGCACTGGCATGTTTTTGATTTTTTTTTTTCTAGAGAAAAATGATTTTAGTATTGTTTTCCAGTGTTTACTTTTATCATAGAGCACTTCACACTTTGCCGTTAAAGTCTTTCGTTGTTTAAGATTCATCCTTTTTTAAGGGACGTTTCAGTTTGTCATATTCAGTACTGGAAACTTGGACATTGTCACCAGCATCTTTATTATCATCCTTGCGTTTCCTTAACTTCAGTATTTGAAAAGTGAAATTGTCAAATCAAACAGTGTATTCATTTCAATTTTTTTTAATGATTTGAGGACAATGTGTCCTTTACAAGTTCCACTGGTCTGCCGTGCACTGTTTGCTTGTTTGTAAGTTTGTAAATTACCAGAGCGGACATCTCAGGGGGAAAAAAACGACACCACGACAACGCAGCAAGAACAATCTTGGCTCGCCGCCGTGAAACTGACCAGTCGTTACTGTGTCAGTAATGCTGTGACCTCTGACCTCATTCTCTACTTGTTTTATCTCCCATCATTCCTTGCCGTCCTCACACAGGGGAAAGTCAGGAAAAGGGTAAGCACGGGCCACGTCGGTTATGTTTTGGGCTCTCAAGAGAGAAATAAACAAGGATTTCACCTGAAACGGTTTTAGTTAAAAGGCCTGTAGGATCATTGGCAAAAACCCTTTTGTAGAGCACTTTACAAATTCTTCAAATCTTCCTTGCTGTTGGCAGACAGGGCAGCCTGTGAAAAATCAGCTGTTCTGTCATTTATGAGAAGAATTGTACTTTGAGAAAATATTTCAGTGAATGTTTTCTTTGAAGACTTGCTGGACTGCACATTCAGTATAGTCTGACATCTAAGTCCCATATCTATCCTTTTTTCCCATTCCTTTTCCTCCAAAATATGACATCCGTTTTGATTTAGCTTAATCTTCCACCCCCTTTTTTTTCATAGGGATTTTTGTTTGTTTTCAGCACTGTTCACTATAATAACAAAGAAAAAAAGAAACTGATCCTATCGGCCTTTGATAGGGGGAACTTAACCAAGTGCACCACATGACATAACAAATCCCATGTCTCACAGTACTCATTAAACTTTTTTTTTCTTTTTTTTAAAGTTTGGGTTGACTTCATGTTTCGGTTATGGGATCATTTGCGCAGTGTTTTAACTAGGAACGAATGCGTACTAATTGAAAAAAGCCGTTTATGAAGCATTCAAGAATGTACAATATCAAACCAAAGAGAAGCTAGTAACACATCTTTTGAAAACATTTTCCCAAGATGGATTGATATTTGTGTTCAGAATTTCTCTGACATGGCATAGGCTTTCGTAACAAAATCATTTCAATCTTTAAAGTCCCCTGTCCAAAATAAAAACCAAAACCTTCTTTTGTTGGAAGTATTTATTTGCAGGTTAATGGATGCTGGTGAACTTTGTTGACAACATGAAACCAAAATTTGATTTTTTTTTTCTTCAGGATAGTTCCTTTACTAGTTGAGCACAGAGTACACGTCCTCGGTCTCAGAACATTAATGCATTTCTTGAGGGTCTTCCTCTGTGGAGAATTATTTTGGAAAGCCTTTTTCCACCGGGCATTAATTGGTAAACTTGTTGAGATAACTGGGGAGAGGAGCTTGCATTGAAACCGGAAGGGGCAGGAAGTAGGAAATGATTATAAGTGAAGATAAATTCAATTTAGTGCACTTGTTGGAACTTTATGAGTTCTTTTAGACCTTCTCAGGGACTTCGAAATATTTATTCAGTCGTGTGAATAATGTACCTGACAGTAAAGACGGCCTATTTTTTTTTCTTTTAGTTTTTTTTTTCAGTTTGAGTTGTTTGCAAGTTAGCTTGCATGACCATTGGCTGAATACTAACTCATTCGTTTGGAATGATACCTCATGTTGCACCTTGCTGATAAAAAAGTCGTCTTCAAACAGTTTTTTGAGGATATTGCATCAATGGAGGACAGTGTTTGGCTGTGTGTCAGAAAAAGAATCAAGAGACAGTTACAGAGCAAGATGAGCCCCTGTGAACAAAACCCAATTTTCATGCTGAGCGAAAGATACTGAGCAGCCAAAAAACGGGGCCCCAATTTCAATTAATACTTTGGGTGGTGTTTTTTGCTAAGCACGTACATGTACATGTATTTTCTGGATGCTCAACAGATCTGAATGTACTTTTGGCCCAGTGACAGCGTAGCTGCCACCATTTTGATGAGAGAGCCTCTTTTTTGGCAGCTTTCATTTTCTCGTCTTTTGTGTGCATAATGTTGAAAATTTGCGGTGCCATTTCCAGTTTCTGGTGAAAGTGAGTAAAACAGAAATGTAGCCTAGACTCTCCTGAAGACACACCTGCAATGTCCACATATTTGTGAAATACCATTGATATGAGTTTGGGGTTTATTGACAGCTATTGAATTTTGAATTTTGATGGTCTACTTGACTCTAATTTCTCTCCTCAGCTTAAACACTGCCCTCTTGTGGCCACATCATTCCCAGGGCATATGTATACATGCAATATCTGGTTTACACTGTGTTGTTTTTGAACGTGTAGTTGGTGTATATCCCACAGTGCACCAGTCAGGTGGCAGTGCCAAGTCTCAGATACTGCACAACAAAGTTCAAGCAAAAGTCAGGCCCGCACACACTGCCAAATCAGAGCTGACCTCAAAGACCAGGTTTTTCCTCCTGGTCTGCCATGGCAAGTTTGGTGTGCCGTTTTGCCAGCTGTGCTCTTGTGGCTGGCCCCCGGGGACTCCAAAAACTGAGACCCCTCCCTCTGCAAAATGCTTTTTTGGGAAAAATGACACCCACCACGGACTGGAAGCGATTGCTTACCGGTGGCTCCCATGGTAGGTCAAAGGTTAACCATTCCAATTCAGGACTCTGTTGCTGTATCAGGAATGCAGTAATCATTTTGGCTAATAAAGGCAAACGAGCATACATGTATCTGTGCTTTTTTTTGTGGGTATGACAGTGATATCTTTTGACCCTATCTCTGGTCACTTCAGACCTTTAACATGTAAACTTAATCCTTCTGGCGTATCAGTATAATATTTGTAGTAACTGAAGTACATGCTCAAAATGATATCTCTTCCTGTTCAAGCACAATGCACTGTCATTACATGTACGGTATTAAAGACCCTTATGTAACCTTGGAATGATTGCACCTGCTTTGTCTGGAACCCCCAAGTTATGCCGGACTTCCTAAGGGTAGTGAAAGAATCAAGAAAAAAAAATCACCATTTTCATATTCCTGAAGTAACCACACTGCCGTGTGCCACACCTGCGAAGACTTATTCCCAACTGCAGTCTGGGCATGCCAGTATGTTTGGGTTGTTCAATCAGTGCGGCAAATACTCACTTCATATCTGTTTGATCAATTGTGCGAGCAAAGCCATCCTATGGTATCAGAAGGCACGAGAGAATGGACGAAACTTCGTCAAATGAAGACCCCAAGTTTCCATGCCCGAAAGGCTTTTTTGAACGTTTCCTTTTTAACAATTATGAGAACACCACTACAGCTTCATTATTTTGGTAGAAACAACAACATGAAAGAAAAGTGGAAGAGATAATCAAAAAGGGACCGAAACAAGGAACTATAAAAAACAAATCGTAAAATTGCAAGCCTACAAGAGTGGCTTATATTTTCCTGAACTGTAGTCTTCTGAATAAAATTCTTCATCTAGTCATGCACATCTACATGTACATGTCGCCTGTAGAGCTTTTTTCCCAGACTGTTATCACCCATCCTCCTGAGTTAAGCGTTTTGAATTGAAACATTCGCGCAGTTTTTTCAGGTTCCTCACCTAGTCTGAAAAGTAGAGGTGGTGCACCCATGTCAACAGTGATCTTTGCCGCAGCTTCGGGGAACCATGCAAAGATGGCTGCCACCCACACAGGCCAGATGCAAAAAACCTTACTGCTGTGATCCAGTCGTCATGTAGTCCATTTCTCCTGCCTTCTAAGCCAAGACCATAGAATTCAACATTGTAGTGCAGACTTACTCTAGTTTTAGAACATCTGTAATCTCTCAAAAACACACACCATGGTTATAACCAAATACATGTAGCTTTAATCTACATCCACATGTAGCTTGCTTGATTTTTCTCTGAACTCACGAGTCCATTTTGAAGCAGTGCATTAGTCAATAAAATCCTCTATCGGTAGAAGTTTCAACAACTCAACTGACGAAGTGTTTGTACAGTATACTTAAGACCACAGGTCTCAAATGAATAGTTTTTAAATCTTGCCTTTTAGCCAATTCTCCTTGGTTCGACCAAAATTGGATTGTTTGTGGAAAAGAAATCCACAGGAATATTTTGTTGGCATGCGTCAGACACTTGCATTTGCTCTTCCAGATTCTGTTGGAAACTGATCATTAAAATGGGGTTGGAGCTTTCGTTGAAATCAAGCAGTTTATCTGAGGTCAGGGCATTGCCGTTGACTTTTGCACATTTCCAGCACCCTTCCCCCCCCTTTTGAAAGTACACAGATACTAACAAGGCCCCCTTTAACATCATGCCAAACCAACACAATATTGACTCCTGTTGATTTCACCAAGGTTTTTTGGGATAAGTAGTTCCGAGAATTTCTACTCCCCCCCCAAAAAAAAAAAAAACTCTGCATAAATGAGACCTTGAAATATGTTTGTCCCTAAAAGTCTGAAACAACTGAAGACCTGGTTTAAAAGGTCCCTGGGAAACCTTGTTGGCCATTAACAATTGGATAAACAAATGCCCACTGGAAATTTCGAAAGTTTGAATGAAACTTCACTGATATCTGGACAATTCAGAGTTTGACAAAAAGTGGCATTAACCTGGTCAAATTGCCATACGAAGATGTCAAAGTATGGAACATGATGTTTGCAGTTGTGTTGTTTTGACATGCTTGTGGGGGGAGACCACTTTTCAATTTGGACTCAATGTCGGCGTGTAGCTTTACCCCGTTCATTATTTGCTTCCCAAAGCAGGTGGAAAGACGATGATGAAGAAGGACAATGATATCAAAGAGTCCCAGGAGAGCAGCGTCGTTGAAGATGACGACGTCAAAGGTACATGTATGGAGCAAGTAGCAACCTTGAGGTCGGGGAGCGGGGTTGTGACGGGAAATAAACCACTTTGCGCCCCGGACACGTAAACATGATTAAGTGGTCCGCTGTATCTTGCCTTGAAAATAATACTATCCACTTGTTGTGAATGGGAGAGGGAGTATTTGGATGGAAATTTGAAATTTATTCACATGAACAAGATTTCTGAAACCTTTTCAAATACGTGAGTTTACTCTCCCAAAAGCTGTCCAAAAGCTGCCACATACAACACTTGCGTTGGCTTGATGGACAAAGATTTCACGAAGCAGATGTAAGTGCACAAGTAATGCATTGTGTGTTTTTGTCTTCAGCACGCAAACTGGAGATCGTCAAGGTGACAGAGGCACTCATAGATACCATTAACAACGGAGACTTTGAAGGTTACACGTAAGGAATGCTGCATATCATCCTCACCTTTGTCTCTGTCTTTTCTTTTCTTGTGATGAAAATGACCCCCCCTTTTGGATTAGGTTTTTTTTTACAGAAATCAGAGAAATTGAACTTGAGTAAAATTTGTATGTGGTGCCATCTGTTCGGCATGAGGTAAACCTAGGATATTGGCAGAGAGTGTTGCAGTCCAGTTGGGGTCAGGGACCTAAGAACTTAAGCAAACTAACAAGTTTAAGTTGAAGTCTGCAAAAGTGCAGAAAATGGAATCAAACAAAAATTGATACCCGTTTTCAGTTTGAGCTCTGGTAGCTGTTGCCTCCCTGGGCCAGGACCTGCCTTCTCCAAATATCCACATGGACCTTGCAGAAGTAACCGGAGTACCTTGCTGTAACACCGGGGGGGATCTGTCTTTTGCCAGGGAGGTTCTGAAAAGGACTTACGAGGCCAGTGTTTTCCAGACCTCCCCAGCTCACGTTAGAGATATTTCCTACATGGTGTAAGCTATGGCAAGCTACTCCGTCATGCTTATTCTGCAGTGTAGAGGTTCAAATCCCATCTCAAAAAAGTTGGCCGGAATCCGAGTTGTAGCATGCAGTGAAGCCAGGGACTGAACTAAGCCAAATTCAAGCAATTTTTTTTTTTCCATTTTGGAGCTTCAGTTTTATCTTTTAGCGAAATCAGATATAATACTGTTTTATTTTTAATATCAGAAAAGAGGCCCTGACGTGTTTGATCCCAGTAGAATCTTTATTGAAAGGCATGAAACACTTCTGGTAATGAAACCAAGGATTCCTCAAAAGCACCTTAGGAACTGTAGCTTGTCAGGCTGAAGAAACCTGTAGAGAGGAGACAGAAGCAGTTGCAGTTTTAGAGGTGGGAGGAAAACCCCAGAAGAGTGCTCCGGGTAAAACCCATGGAATCAGGTAGGGGCGACTGAAAACTCAATCCACCTATGGACCGATCCGAAAATCAAACCCATGCCGCAGGCCGGGAAAGGAAACCATTACGTCAACCTGACATACATGTAAGGGCTTGTAACTTTTAGGCTTGCTTTACCGACAGCGACTATCTCAGGCCTATTTCATGAACTTTGAATCCTTTTTTGTCCTGCTGCTTTCAGGAAGCTGTGTGATCCGCACATGACCTGCTTTGAGCCGGAGGCATTCGGCAACTTGGTGGAGGGTATGGAGTTCCACCGGTTCTACTTTGACAACGGTAGGTTGACACTCCCCGACAAATCTGGTTTTCACGATGCCTGGTTTCATGTGACACAGTGATACCTTAATTTATTTGTCCTGTTTCCGTGCAGTTGGTGTTGGCTGTGCGCCTTGTGATCATGTAGTTGATGTGCAGTTGGAGTCAAATTGTCACAGCGCCCTCATGTGTTGAAATGTGGCCCAGGTGAAAGAAATTCGCACTCTGGTTGAACCGTAAATATTGACTGAAGCATGGCAACCTTTCTGAGAGATAAAAAAATGAACGAACAATATACAAAACATTTAACACCATTTCAGTGTTCACAACTTCGCCATCTCTATGAAATACGTGTACCCAAATACCCCAGAATAGGCTGTTACTCAGAAAAGGAGACATTTAGGGGAGCTCTCGCTGATTTCTGACATTCCAGCAAAAGTTCAGCTTCTTTTGTTCCCATGAGTTGGAGTTTCAGTCACTCATGCATGCGTACAAATTAGTAACTTGTTAGTCTGGACTTTATTCCTGTCTGTTGGAAGCATATGCCTTCATGTGAAATTTGGCTCACAGAAACTGACAGCAAGTGAACAGAATTGTGCAACCTTCAGACCGCTGTAGTATCATTTAGGCAGCTCATTGCTTCGATCTCCCCAAGCCGTCTGAACAATTGCACTTAATTCGGAATACATCTGCATGCTGTCAACGAAAATATAAAGCTTTTTTTTTCAAACCCTCTCCCCCAAGAAAACAAAAATGGATTTTCTGCCAACACTTGCAAAGAGGGTTGTGTTTCACTGCATTTGTGGCGTCTGGAGTTTTTGTGTCATAGATGTGTCATCGATTGTCCAAGCGATATACCATCAAAATGTACTGTTGGTCCCTTGTTGTCACCGGATGGCTGTCTGTACGAAAAAAGAAAAAATTCATTTTGACAATGTCTGTCTGGTACCCGATCACTACATTCCCTTAAAAACACTTGCCGTGTTGTCACAGCACCCGGCCGTTCCCATTTAAGTCGAGGACAGGATGCCTTTTGCAGTTTTTTTTTTTATGTTGAGCCATCCATCAGAATAAATTCGGAAGATTTCATTGCAGGGTTACCTACACTAAAAAAAGATGTTTTTCCCAAGCAGGCAAGATTGAAAATTTCCTCACTGAAGCACTCTTCAATAAGTGACAAACTCATTTTCCTTTTCTGTTTTTTTTTTGGAGTTTTTCTTTCACCAATAACTTTTGTTTTGTTTTACGTTTTGCAGATCTGTTAGGAAATATTCGTTTTGAATAAAGAGAAATCCCCAAATGGTGTTGGACATTTTTTCATCTGGTTACTTCAAGATTGCGCTGTCTTTAATTCTTGAATCTTGAACAGAAAATAACCGTAATATTTACACCGATTCGTTGCTCAAATTTAAAGCCAAGACCATCCTGGCTTGAAGTTTTAGCAGAGTTTAAAGATTTTAAACAGTCGTTAATTTGTAGTAGCTTAGCTTTCAGACACTGGTCAAAACATCAGCAAGCTGGTTAAAATAAAAGTCTTGAGCAGTCCTGAAAAGAGGCAGCTAACTGCAAGTTTTCATATTAATTTGCCCATGTTTGAACTTGAAAATAATTTTACGGTTCAGTAAAGCATCCGGCTTGAGTGAAGACCAGTTCAGAAGTCAAAGGAGCATAGAAAGGATATATTGCAGTTTGGGAATGTTGCGCTGCAACTATTTTTGAAAATGCGGCGCAGTTGTGGCACGGGATTGCAGGGTACAAGGGTTTTTTTTTCGTGTGTAAAAACCATTCTGACCGAATATTATCACACTTGTGTATGAATATAAAGCAACATGTAGCAGCGAGACACTAGGGCCACTGGCTTCCATTTGCATGCTGCAACATTGATGTGGAATGCATTAAATGTTGATGTCCACTCCCTTTTACCCGTAAGAGGCCTCGGTAAGTCAAGCTGCCCGATGGCTGTGCCTTGGAGCCGAGGAGATAATGTGCAAAAAACGGATCTGAAAGCCATGTTAGCAGGAAGTTTAGGCGAAGAGAAGTACCCCCTGGCCAAAACTCTTATTGCCCCTTTTACTTCTGTTGTCAATTTAGCCCCTCGCCTTCAGCAAAGTGATGACATCACTTAAGATTACCATGAAAGCCAGAAATGGTAGAATTCTTACCCAAGTGCACGTGAGTGCCATTTAGCCTGCCTGAAATTTGAACGGATGGCGGATGCGTACCAGTGTTGTAGTCGGGTCCCTCACAAGTCCCTGCAAGTCCAGTCACAAGTCATCCAGTCTGAAGCCAGGCAGCAAACCACACAAATGAACTGTGACAAAAGCACTCCTTCTGTCATTGTTCACCCTGTTTCTTATGACAGGTCTTGTGACTGGACTCGTGACAGGTCTTGTGACTGGACTCGTGACAGGACTTGGGACGGATTCGACTACAGCTCCGATACATGCATCTTCCCAATTTGAAAGCTGGCTCTCTGTTTTTTTCACGGCTACATTGCTGAACACAGCCATGGATGTGGCACCAGTCTGTCAACAGGATGCTCAGTGCACCTGTCGTCAGGATACAGCCACAATTCCTGGTACCGGTACATTGTCCCCCTCCAATCAGTAAACTCCCCCTTCCCCCTCCACACCTTACTGACCCTGAGGTGGGGTTAGACAGAAAGAGGTCCGACCTTGTTGGGAATCGTTTTGCACATTTCTCGTTTGTCCAAAGCACAGAGTCTTGGCAAGTGGTAAGTGGTTAAGAGTTACCAATGAAGTTGAGAGGATTGGTTGTTCAGCATTCAATTTTCCACCCGCTTATTTAACTTCAGCGGAATGAAATTGAGTCTCGTATCCACACACAATCCTCTGTGGAAAGAAAACAATGAATTTAAAAATTTATTGGAAAACATTCTGAAGAACCACTGTATCACATTTATGTATCATACGGAAAAGCTAGTCTTGAAAGATGTTGCTGAATTTGTTGTTTTTCTTCGAGCTTCTGAAGATGAAAAGTATTGATGAAAAAGTTGCACTGTTAGAATCAACCACTTGGCGGGATCCACTTTTGAAGTCTGAATTGGAGAGCCATTAATCTGTTTAGAATGTTGATACACCCACCTCATTTTGTGGATATAAAGTTGACACCATTTTAACGTGTGGATAGCTGTTGATTCAACCAATTCATTCTGATCTTCATTGGGCGATTCAGAATTTTTTTCTTCTGTTGGCATTTCTGTATTGCATACTATAAACCCCGCATGAGGAGACTTAGTACACCAGGCAACTAGTTGTGGCCCCTCAGCTTTTGCATGTCCTGTGTTCATTTCACACTCGGTATTTTGTGCATGTTGATGTTCATATTCGTGTTGCCAAAGAGATTTTATTCTGCTCAGGTCAAAAACGGATCATCATTCAAGGAGGAATTCTGTAAAGGAAAAGAAAAATTGATGCTTTGCGTGAAATTTTGGAATGTCGGAAATTCACACGAATCAGTGATGATAAATCAGTTTGAAATACTTATCTGATTACATTTTGGTGTCAAAGAGATATTAGCAAAAACATACGAAAGAATTCCACCTGAGCTGAAAGTTGCTCGCTCCTCAAATTGCTGTGAAACAAACCATCGCTCTGCATGAACAACTTTTCTTTTGGGGAAAAAAAACCACTTGGACATTCTACAAACCATTCAATAATAGAGTTGTGTTCCTCTCCAATTTTTGGGAGGAGGCAGCCGACATATGTTTGATCATATCAATTTGGCTTTTGTATACTTATTTTCACCAAACAACAAGGTTTCATCATTCTCTGGTGTTTTTTCGAAAAGCGTACAAGAACAAAGTTGTTGGTCTGATTGAACATCAGTTCACTTCAAAACTGTGGCCTTGAATGTTGTTTGGTGGAAGTAAGCTCTATTCTTAATTCAGCTTTAATTGATTTTGATATAAATTTTCTGATTTTTTCCTTCATAATTTGCATGCATTGTAGCAGGATTCTGTTACAACACCTTGCTCATAATGTTTTGGCAAAGCACCATCGTTTTTTATTGGAATTTCAATTTAAGTGCATTGGTGGAGGGGGGATTGGTTAAGCCCCTCAGCAACAAATTTCATGAGAGAAAGGCAGCGTTGGTGGTCTATTTCTTTTCCCCACAAATATTGCCTCTCTCTAAAGAAAGGCCACATCATACGTGGAAAGGCTTGCGGTAGCACAATGCAAAGGAATTTATCTCTTATGAGTATATCTCTTATGAGTATGTGTGGTTCTGAAAAGAACTGGGAGTATACTCAACTGAGCACAGACGGAGCACGCAGTCCGAAACGTTGAGTATACTCCCAGATCTTTTCAGAACCACACATACTCCTAAGAGATATGTTCCTTCGCGTGGTGCTACCGCAAACCTTTCCACCTGTTGTTGTCTTTCACCATGAGTAACCTGAAATTCCATTGGAAAGGCCATATACATAAAATATTTCCAAATTTTTGGATTCACCAAAAACTAATTTCAGGATTCACCCTTCTTTGAGTGATTCCAAATGAATGGAATATATAAATGAGCTCGACGTGTTGGAACAAATTTATTGATTCAAAGCACTCCATAACTGAGCAAGGTGTTGTAACTGAGTCAGTTATTTTATGAAAAGTGCTGTGCCTTTTTACAACTTTCCAAAAATTTGTTCAGAGTTTGTAATCGTTCTATTATCGATTCCCTTCTTTGCCTTTTGAAATTCTCCCCTTGTGTTATGTTTCTATCAAATTCAATCCTTTCCCTTTCAAATGCAGGTTTAGCAATGATTGGCAAATCTTGAAAACCCAACAGAAAACTCCAGTGTCTGAGACTAACAAAGAATTTTCCCTTAACTATTGCGAAAAAAATCACAAGAGCATGACGAAACTTGATATGCCTGCATAGAGTGAAATATTGTTTAGTTTTTCTAGTTTACAACTCTGATGCACATGTTCTTACTTCCAGTAGCAAAATAACCGTTTTGTGTCTTGACTAACTCATCCCCCAGACTAAGAAAAATTATAGGACAAATTATAGAAATAGAAACATACCTGTTTTATCTGAAAGTATAACCAAATAAGGAAGGGTCAAAACTCAATCATCCAAAATTTTATTTTCAAAATGTCAATATGCAAGATTGAGAGAAGAAAAATTGCAAAAGTTGGAAACAGCATTGTCACTCATGTAGACAACAAAACCTTGTCACTTTTCTAACCCCGACCATGGCAAGAATGCCAATTTCCCCCCAAAAGTATGATTCGATAATCGATCGATTGTAATCCTTGACTCCTTTCAGATGAGATACACAATTTTTTTTTTGTGGTTGTCTGTGAGAGGGCATGGCTCTGGAGAATGGTGTACTAAATCCCCCTTGTCTATATGTTGTTCTGGCATGCATTGCTACAGCCGCGGCCCCGTCCTACGCCAGTGGTCCTAGTGGTATCAGTGGTCTAAACATGAAAGAGTCTGAAAAACGCCGTCTGGCTTTTGCCTTTGCAGTGCTGTCCAAGAACAACAGGGCGCGCAACACCACCATCCTCCATCCTCACGTTCACCTGATCGGTGAGGATGCGGCCTGCATCGCCTATGTCCGTCTCACCCAGTACATTGACCGGTGAGCTTATCCCCCTTGTTTTGCTCCTTCTTCAGATTTTGCTTTCCTTCTGTTGTGTTTTAAGGTTCTGCCCTGGTGTTTGCTTGAATGCCTGTTTAAGTTTCTCTGATGTTTCTTTTGCTGTGTATTCTTTCAGATACAGTAGTCTAAAGCCTAGAGTTTGTTCACATTTCGTAATAAGAAGCTTCGAAGTGCTGAACGGGTCGCACCTTTGATCCAAGTCTCAAGTTAAAAAGAGGCTTTCGTAATCACTGTTAACTTTCCAGATGCACCTTCACAAACTTAATTGTTCTCACTGTTACAAGCAAAAGAGTAAAAAACTCTCTAGAAGTGTGACTCCAATAAACCACTCCAAAACATTGATCTTTCCACACTGCCAAGGAGCCATAGGTAAAAGAGTTGTCCTTCATATGGCTCCTCATTTTGAGTGAATTTCACTACTACTACTTTTGGGTGGTTTTCACTCTATGTAGAGTGGTTTTCATTGGTTTAGAGTAGATTTGTAAGAGACTCACTCTTTGAAGGCGGTGTTGTCACTCTTCTGTCTTCAGAGATTTGTTTTGTGTATCTGGTGTGCCCAGCATACTAACACGGCTGTACCCAACTTTGTCCAACAGGGAATTAGTGGTCCATGACATACACACATCGATCTCATTCCTTCTTGAAGAGCACTCAGACTTTCGTAATTTGTTTTTCTTAAAATGTCATTAGAATGTCGAGTCTGCTTAACCCCATGGACTGGTAAAGAAATTTTAAATGTCTGTTGTATATTGCAAAGTGTGACAGTGATGCTCCACGGAACAGTATCAGATTTCCTATCATGTAAGAAGCTTTATCGTACCAAGAAAAGATTTCTTAGGAAATTAATTGTGCTTGATGGTTTTACTGTCTTGGCCTCTCTACCAGGAACGGTTTACCCGTAACTGCTCAGTCTGAGGAAACGAGAGTGTGGCAGCGCAGGGACAACAAGTGGACAAACATTCACTTTCACCGCTCGGGATCGCCCAGTGCTCCAAACAAATAGCCATGCCCCTGGACACGCCTCGTCTTTTATCACCACCCGACCGTGTCTCCCCCTTTCCACCTGTTTAATGACCACATCCATTTCAAACAAGCAGATGTGTTCTTACAAAAAACAAGAAACAGGGTTGGTTTTTTATTAAAGGGGATTGACGGGGAGAGAGAGATCTTCTCGATAACAAATGCAAAACCTAGCGGAGCCATCACGCATTGCTTACCGAGATGCAGTCTATCGTTCTCTTTCGAACGATGGCTTCCGTTTTGTCTTCGTGTCTGGCTGTAGTGGGACCATCTTCTTGGCATTTTTATGTAAACCAAGAACGATGATTACCTCCAACCTGTTGATAGTGTAATTTTTGTTGTTTGATTGCTCAGAGATTGCTCAGAGGAAGATGGTGTGGCTGGTAGGAGGAGCCCCCATGACTTGGCTATTTGGTGTAGAAGAATTCTGATGAAAACGTTTTTTTGGAAAGACTCAAGAGCAAAGAGAGATTGATTTTAATTTGGGGAAGGCACTTTTTGTTTGGATCAGTGCCGACCAGAATAGAGATCAGTGCAGAATAGTCTGAAGAAGTAATACATTGTTGAGACAAAGCGAAGCCGCGGTTTCAATCTCTGAAGAACTCAAAGAGACATTTACCGGGGGGTTTGTAGGTAGCTTTGTGTTGTCAATTTCGAATTCAGTCGTGTCTGTCGTAGTTAACTGTATACAGCCCGTTGAGTGAGGCTTTGCAAATTGAAAAGTGCAGATGCTTAAGGAGAAACTGTAGTTTTTTCTCCAGTTCTTATTCTATGCCTGCCTTTCTTTGTATCCCATTTCATTGTGGCCCCTTTTTCATGTTAGCTCGTTCTATTTCCATTATTTGGCTACCACCTTTATTCCTTCACTTTTCTTCGTAGTAAAATTTAGTCCCCCTAAAAATTACTGCCTTTTTTATCCAAAGAAAACAATTTTGTCATTCCCTTTGTCTGGCTGTGTCAAATGATGTCCAACTGTCAATATCTTTTTGTCAATAGTTAGTCGATTTTAGACCTTTCTCTCCCGCCCCGTGGCTTATTTGACAGTCTAGCGTCATCGCGTCGCGCTCACCTCTCCCTTTGACCGGTTGTGACAGAGAAAGATTCGAAGTTTTGACGTAGATTTGTGTCCCTTTGACTTCATCAATGCACCATATGCAAGTGTGTTTTTTGTGGTGTCACCATTGCCTTCTCTGTGTGGTTTTTTTTTTTCTCTCTTGTCGGTAGTTCTGTTGGCGGAGTTCCATGCCATACCTCTACGGTTATTATGACCGCATGTGTTTAGGATTGCTGTAATATGAAAGTTGTTGGAGGTTTGTTGGCACCTTTCCAACCAGGTATGTCAAAGCAGCATTTGACCACGGAGCGCATATTTGTATATTTGTAGAGCTGTCTTATGCAAGAACGAGTGCGGGGACCTCTCCAAACGGCGAAGATTTTTTTTTTTCAGTTGAGATAATGAAAACTAGATCAGTTCTGCGGTCCTTCGTTCCAGTTAACATTTTATTTGTACATTTTTGCTGCGTGTGATGAAAGTCTTTTGTTATTTTTTCCTTTTGAGTTAATTTCAGTTTTTTGACTTGATCAGACTTCGTGTTGCAGTGCCTGCGCATGGAATAAAAAGAAGCAAGTTAACGCGTGGAACAGTTGAAGAAAAGGACAAAGAAACGAGACGTTTCTAGTCAAAAGTGAATGGCGTTATAAGTGAAGATTTGTTGGGTTCGTTAACGAAGGAGCTGTAGTTTAAGTACATGCTGTAATGTACAGTTAAGATAAATTTGATATATTTAATAATGGTATATAAGTAAAGATGTCAGATCAGGTACTTAGCTAGGGAGATTTACAGCAAAGCTGAACTGAAATTTGGAAGGATTGTAGCGGTATAGACATCGGTCTTCTTTTTTGATGTTCTTGTGCCATTTTATCATGGAAAGAATTTAAACTCTTTTTGGTGACAAATATCTCTCATGTTTACGAATATTACTAGGAATTTATGGAAAACTTTAACTTGTCCCGTAGTATAAGCAGGGTTGTACCGTGTGAATTGATCGTCGTGTTGGTGTCTAACAGCTAATAATTTTTGTTCTATATCTTTGTTTCTCTCTGTCATGTCATGGTCAATATGGCATTTATTGGTCGAGTGAGTGGGCGCATTAGTGTGCGGGGTATTTTTGCAAATATGTAACGTAGCCAATTGCGAGAGGTGCTCACGATCAACTGAACTGAGTATAGTAGGTGCCGCATTAATTGTGAAAAAAAAAGTGGAATGGGATATTTCCTGTTTTCTGCGTAATAACTCGATGGATAAAATCCTGCCGGGAGTTTTGCGGGAAATCTTTAGCCCGGACTGCTGTCGATATATACCCCACGATTGAGTGCTAGCATGAGTGCCCGCCCTGAGCTGGAGCACCCCTTCATCATTGGTAGGGAGTGTTCAGTTTGCCGGTAGCGACGCAACCTTAACGCGTGCATTTCAAAGTCGTTTGTGAACCAGAGTATTTCTTTTCCGACCAAAGGAGCCTCTGTTGCCAGGAAAATTGTGCCCTCTCTTGGTCCGGGGGGTGCATACCTTTATAAAATGTACGCTCGAATTGCTCGTTAAGGATTGCAGATTTACACTTGGTGTTTACTACACAAAGACCCGTATGGCGTTTGAGCTTTAGTTGAGTAACCGATTTGAAGGTTTGAAATTTCGGATCAGCTGTGCTGGCAACAGCAGCCTTTTTGAATAATGTACCCAGAAAGTGTTATATTTAAAAAGTAAACTGTGTCAATACTAAAATGCATGTACCACGCCATATTTCACCTTGACAGCCCCCGTAGCGCCTGTAGTACAGTTTGCCCAAGTTACAAGAAGATCGTTTATGTGGTAGCCAGACTCGGACGACGAGGTTTCCTACGCACATCTGTGTGTGCGGAATGTCGTGCCCTACGACTTACTTTCGATAGGGAAGCTTTCGAAGGTCTTTCCATATCTGTGCATTGGAAAACCCGACGGTGTTCCCTGTTCGTGAGTTTCTGGCGTATGTGTACATGCGTACAGTGTCGCAGTACCACCGCGGGTATGTTGCCGTATACGTGTTTGCGCGCTGGCCGTGGGATAACACTACCGGAGTGTGTCACTCTGGCGTCTTGTGGAACTTGCACTGCATTTCGATCAGCCCGACGTGCACATGACGCACAGGGTGTTGGCGGGTAAAAGAACAGACATTGTCATTGGTATAGCCTACATTGCACTTTAATCTGATTTCAAAAGGTGACTTTCCAAACAACAAAGGAAATACATGTATACCTTTCATGTCGCTGTCGGAGGTCTTTGCGGCTTTTAATCGGGGTGGGTGAACTGTGGTTTAAAATGGAGACTGCAGACGTCAGCACGTCTTCGCGTCCTAACGGTTTAATGCTTAATGTGCAAAGGGAACAAAAGCCAACTATTAACATGTAGGCCCTAACGTGAATATAACATTGCAACATCAGATTACGTGGTGGATAATGTGTAGCGGGTAGGGCGCCTTCATGCTACCGCGAAACTCGGTTATGTGCCTTGATCATCCCCATCGGCCCAAAGGGCCTTCGAGTGACATTTTCCATTTCCGATTATCACTGCGTTGTATGGCCTGCAGTCGCCCTGCAGGTCCATTGGTTTGGCACCAGTTGTCATGTACGCCTCCTGTAGCGGTGTACATCGGTGCAATGAATGGGTACTTCACGTTTTAATACCATAGGGTACAATTTTACAGCGAAGGTTTTGTCGAAATTGGTAAATTACGTGCAAGAATTTCGCACTGTACCATTGAAAGATGTCGATTCGAAGACTTTGTTGAAAGCAGTAGGTTGGTATTCCTGACTTCGTAGCGCATTGGCAGGTGTTCTTTCCATAATGCCCCCGAATTTGTGTCCAGCCAGATTTACATTTTATGTTTTTATGTCTGCCTATTTTATTGCTTTGACTCTTGTGTTAGTGTGTATGTAACCTGTATTGGCAGGGACACAGGCGGGTGCTGTTCGCGCCAACTCGATTCTGTGTGGCTATAACGTATAGTGTACATCTAGGTAGACTTCAATTTCAACCATTTAAACTTTTTTCTCAATCGGTTTAGAAGGCTTTGAAAGGTGTAATATGTAATAGTGCTAGAATCGATTATCATATATTATTAATGTAACATTTCTTATATCTCAAGGTTCTGTAGATAATAATTATAATGGCAGTTGTAACATTGGCGTGCCATGCACTTCTGGATTTTTATTCACTATTGCCAAGCCACGGGTGTTGCATGGCAGCCAGCATCGGTACAGTCCACGTTGTCTTTTATCATTCGGTCCTTGGGATTCGACTTGCTTTTCTTGACGTGTCGTCGTTTTCAGTTTATACGATAGATGTGTAGCGGGCGAGCCAGGCGGCGTCCGAAGCGTGTCTCCAGAGCTACGACTCGCGTCTGTTTGTCAGTAGGCTCAACCAGCCGAGACCCAGCCGTAGCTCTAGATGAAAGATTTGGACGCGGCCACGTCCTGTTCTTTATTTGTGATGGCTGTCATGCGCATTTGGATAATTGACAAGATAGCAAATCTGCCCTTGAGGGCGCCGATCACACTATTTTGGATCGGCCTGTGAGATCGGGGAACGACCTACACGTGGCTTGGTTAAAACTATGTTCACCGACACTATGGTTATCGATATTTGGGGTTCTCCAATCCTCCATGTGGTTAAAGTTTGTTTAGCGCCCTCCAGTGGCAGTTAATGGATGGTGCACTTGAAACTGGTCGTCTCTTCTCATGTTTGTTGATCACCTGCCAAGAGTGGCTATTGGTACCAGAGCTGTATTACAGAGAATGTTGCGACATAAGTGCCACCAGTTTAGGAAACAAAATGGCAAGTGTATGCACTACACGGCCAGTTGATATACATGTGCAATAGCCGCACGATCTACTGTACACACAGTGAACAGCCATTTTGTTTCCCAAATCTGAAGCATGGTGCTACTCTGTATACAGGTCTGGTTGGTACATCACGAGAGCGCTCTCATCTGACAACGTAACTTTAATGTCCTCAAACGCCATTTCGATGCTGGGTGTCAAGTTAACGTTTTTGACATCAGGTGATTTGTTACCCATAATCCCTCGCTCTTAAGACAACATGGTGACCAGAGTACCAGTGGTTTTGGTTAATGAGAGGAGTACCAGGGATATGTTTCTTTCAGTTGTCAGGTAGGCTTTTCCTTCTCATCCTTCACTGTGTTTTGCCAGTCAACTGTTTGGAACCAGTGAAATAGGCCTAATATGTTGACGTCGACAGTTGACGCGCACTTTTCACTGGTCATCAACCAAAAGGAAAGTCTATATGGGATTTACCCTTAAAATGCTGTTGTGTCATTGTGTCAAATTTAAGGAGGGTAAAATAATTGTTAACTTCAGATTAATATATGGATTTATTATCAAAATTGGGTGAACGTTTAAAAACATACGAAATAAAAAACTAATAAAGTATCTGTTGGAAGCATGATAAATGTATAGAATATAACCTGCTCATGGTGCGTCCTCATTTTTGCCTATGTCACGAAGCCGAGTCACTTCGAATGATTAAATGCGAATATTTGACCCTTATTTTGGATTATTCAGTTCCTTTAAATTTCTACAAAAGCTGGAACAAAATGTGGAAAACCCTGAAGGAAAGGTATTGGCATTATTTTGGCATAATGTGATCAGCTGCTTTCGTTGCAACAATTATGCAACCGTATAATTGTGACAATGGATATCCGAATACATATTGCAATGATCCGCACAGCCCTTTTTACAGTATGTCGGGCATACGCCGTTCGGATCATAAGTAATTACGCCACCTGAATTTAAACCATGCCCACTGCAACCAAGTTACATTGAAACGGAGAACCGGAAGTAAAACGCGCAACTTGATCGTTCATCCAATGGGAGCTGTAATTGAGTGGTGCGTGTGCGTGTATGGTGAAGTCACGAACCAGACAAGTTGACGGGCTCTTTATGATAAGGCTATTAAGCTCAAGGCAGTCGGAGTCAGGAGGGGAGATAAGGCAAAAAGCCTGCCTTACCCTCCCCCCCCCATATCTCTCTTCCTAGCATACGTTTGAGCAAATATTTTGCAGCGTGTTTGCGCTTGGGAAGGTCATTTCCCTTCGGTTTTCAAACCATCTTTACACTAGCTTGATCGCTCAACCGTCCTCATATCACGTTGTGGAATACCTCAAGCGCGATGAACCGCCGAACGCTCAATCAAATGGGAAATGACAGCAAGTACGGTGCTCACAAACCAAACTACAAGGTGTTTTTATTATTCGATTATATTGTATTACGATGACCACAATGAAGTTAGCTGTCACGGCTAGTCAGGTCCTTTGAGAGCTGTTCAGTATTGTATGTCTAGCAGCTGCCATGATAATTGACCGTTGGAAATACAATCACAGTCGCATACTTCCTACACATGAAACAAACAGTGGGGAAAACTGTGGCCTCAATTTGAAATCATGCATCGACCAAAGTTACACAGTGCTGTACCTCTGCCTTTGATACTGTCTTTATTGGCCCAGAACGGTCACATGACAGGGCGACATATCCGCATATCACACTCACCGTGAGACATCCCATTCTACCGATAGCGTGTGCACGGGCACGAGACAAAAGAGCGTCGGGAAGTTCGAGAGCGACCGTTGTCGCACATTAGTCAGTTTTGCGTGGTACCCATGATACGTTTTGTGCATAGATTAGCGGGGAATTCGATCAATGGTCGCCCTCGTGTAACACCAGTTCCCGTCACCGTAGCGTATGAGGTAATACAGGGACCTCTAACCAGACTACATGGCGTGAACTCTAGTAACCGCACTACTTTCACATTTTAGATTTACGCAATTTAAAGAACGTGAGGGAACAGTGCATTTGGACGATCTCATTTAAGTCTGTTATGTTCAATATACAGCTTGACAGCAGGCCTGTGGTCTTATGAATTTCTGAAATTCAGAGCTTGTTTCATACGATAAATTCTTCAGCCTCTATATAATTAAGACAGAGGTGTGAAAGCATTATTGTTGACTGTTGTGGTGTGGCAAATGACGTTTTGAACCCGCCCCGGCACGCATAGTGCCCTTGGCTTCGCTTTGGGGCTGTCGTGCAATATAGGCCGAAAGTCAGCTCCCTCATTCGGCTTCCTCATTCACAGATCACTTGATGGAACCGATACGCATCTGTTGGCTCTCCTTGAAAGCTTTGGCGTCTGCGTTGACAGTTGACGTGTGGCATCCTCCCCCCTTCAGTTTGTTAATTGAAGAGAATGCATCTTGTTGACCGCGTGCGGTCGACTTGACATGTAGCGCAGGGCAATGACTGGAAAGTTGGAGGCCACGTGTAGGACACGACTTACAAACCCGTAGGAGGCCTACAAAGTAGGCGGGCGTTTGCCTGTCCACTGCCGAGGTTTATACCCGAAAAATTGACAAATTAATCAAAATTTTGATCATCACAGAGGGTGATCTGCTCGTCAAATCCCCGGGTTATGACAAGCCCCATGGCCTTGCAACCCTTTGGAATTTTGAAGAGGACTTGTAGCCCTGCAGTGGAGATGAATTGGTGGAGATGATGCAGTGGTGGTAAACAATGGAGTCCATACCCCGCCCCCCGAAAAAAAAAAAATTCATTACCTCCAGAAGCATATGTACGGTGCAGAAACTGTGGTGACTAATTGGTGTTATTTTACTACCGTGGGTGTTGGTAGACGACTACACCCAGTGAGGACTACACCAGACTGGGTGTAGTCATCTGATAACACCAAGGGTGTTTACTTAACACCACCGTTTTCACAGAGTGTGAAGTCTCCATATTGTTGCCTTACCCTGCAGAGAGGCCATTAGAGGTCATTTAAACATTAGAATTGTCCGAATGTTTTGGCACCCCCCCCTTTGGCTTTTAATCCGCTGTTGTTGGGATGCAAGCCTTGTTTTCTTTGAACTGTGACCTTCAGGAACGTCTGGACCGTTTTTGCTACATTTTTAAGGCAGCGTACTTTTTGTGAGGTCACAGGTTTCTCTCCGACGAAAATTATTTTCTTGTAAAATGTTCTTCTTTTCTCCTCAGGAATTGCATCGAGTTCATTATAGATAGAATGTCAAGCAAAGTTTTACCCCAAATTTGTTGTAAGTGCGCTTCTTCTTATTTATCTCTAAACCGCAAAAAGACTTCAGAAATCACTGCATTTTATTTTAACCCAAAAAATGTACACGGTGTCCCATGATTACTACCATATCGAAGGCTTCTAATAGCCAAGTGCTAGAGAGTTCGATCAGTCTATCTGATCGATGAATTGGATTAATATATTATACCATTATCCACACGAAATAAACGAATGAAAATAAAACTACAAAGTTAACAGTAATTTGAAGTTAATGGTGATTTGTACAACGTTGAGGACATCTAACGTTTCTTTACTCAAAGTTTATTGTATGTATCGTCTTTGAGGGTAACGTCGATGGAGAACAACTCATTTTTTTCTGTATTTACACACTTCTATAAGGATCAATAGATTATTACAAATTTACATTACAGAGTTTGACTTTATAAACAAGCAACTTTACTTCATTTTACTAGTTACAATGTCCATTTCAGGCTTGTGCGACTTTGATGAATCGATTTGTGATTATCGATTCTCAGTGTCTATTTCAGGGTGGCGAGTGAGCTTGGTGGATCGATTGACTGTAATCGATTCTCAGCATGATTCAAAGACGCGTTCGGTTCGTTTGGCGTCATTTTGTCACTCCGGAAGGCGGACCCGTCTTTCAGGGCGTCCTGCGGCGCCGTGGCGGTGTGCTGGACTGTTGCCATGGTTGCGTGGAATCGGGTCTTTCCGATGTCGTCATCTGCCGTGGGGCTGACCCTCTGGATGAAGCGATGACATCTGAAGAGCTGTGCAAAGAGAGCAGGAAAAGATAAGACAACTGTTATTTATCCACATTCTTGTGATTATTATTGCTGGTCTTTGGCAAGGCTTGGTTGATCTCTACATTGCCGGTATGTTTGTTTGTAGGCCAGAAAAAAACCTATTTCCGCGGCGAAGCTGTGTTGATCGATGGGCTAATTTGTGTTTTTGCACACTTCAAGTCTTTTACATAGCAATCCTGTGTGATAAATATCTACAAATGCATTTTAAAGCGCCCCCTTCATGCCTGAATTTGTAGCTGTCAAATTATTCAGAAAAGTTCTGGAATCGGTTTACGAAAAAAAATCATAACCCTTCTTTAATCATAACTTAGTTATTGTAGTCTCTGGTCTTCGCCAAATTTACTGGTCGGATAGGAGTTTTTACTGTGGGAAACGTGGGAAGACGTTACAGTTTGAATGGGATAGATGTATATATTTTCAGTTAAATTGTAGAGTTTGTTTACCTGGGCCAAACCGATTTTAAATCGTCTGCTCATGAAGGCGTATACCAAGAAGTTGAGGGCGCTCCCCCCGTAGGCGATCAGGCATGCCGTGACCTCCATGACACTCTTCTCGTCCGGTGTCATGGTGACTACGTACTTGAGCAGTCGGCTGATGAGACTCGGAATCCAGGACACTGTGAAGACGGCCACCACGATGACTACCATCTTGACCGTCTTGTCCGTCTTGCTGCCGTCCTTGCCCGAGCTCCCGCCCTGGTGGGACGCCGCTCTGCGCTCGGCCGCCTTGGCCACGCGCAGGATGCGGGCGTAGCTGATCACCATGGCGACGAAGGGGAAAGCGAAGCACAGCGCCAAGACGATGAACTCAAACTGGGCTGGCATGAAATAGACCACGACAGCGACGGCCGCTGACAGGGCCCAGACGCCCGCCAGGACGGGCCGGCACCGCGGCAGGGTGAGCCGCCGCGACATTGGGTGCAGCACGGCGTCATGGCGGTCCAGGGCGATCGCCGTTAAGTTGAAGATGGACGCGGCGGAGGAGAAGTAGAAGAGGAATTGCTCCACGTTGTAGGAGACCCCAGTGTGGCCAGAGTGGACCAGGATCCCAACCACGAGGAGAGGGGAGCAGATGATGCAGACAAGAAGGTCAGCCACGGCCAGGGAGGTCAAGAAGACATCGGTCACTGTTCGACCTGGGCGAAGGATAAAAGATAACGGAGAAGGATATTTAAGAAAAGACAACTACAAGAAAAACGGAAGAAATTTAAACCTGTTCGAGGATCCTTTACAATGCAGGCTGCTATTCTTATAATCATTAAGCGCAACAGGGTTTGAAGGACTATTTTTAATATTAAGAGACAAATCGGTGGTCAGAGAAACGCATCCCGAGTATTTCCTTGCGGAAAAAAGAGACGAAGTGATGCCATGCCCACTCCACGGGTAATATTTTGAGTGACATTCTCCAAGAGGTTCTGTTCCCACATTTATTACAGCCTCCACCTTTTATTTCAACCCTGTCTGAGAGGAAGAGACTGAAAGATGTTTCAGCCGAAGAGGGAAAGTGATGTAGGGAGGCATGTTTCAATGGTCACCTTGTTAAATAAAACACTGACGGAGACAGCGCGAGAAGTCTGTCTTGCCAGTGTGGATACAAAAATGTGAACTGAATTGTGCTACAAAAGTCAACTTTTCACCCAGAAATGGCGGAATGCTTTTCACCCAGAAATGGCGGAATGCTGCAGTACTTGATGTCCTCACTGAGCCTCACTCCATTGAATTACTGTGTGTGGCCCTACTGCATGAATATTTCGAATAACAGTATATCGCTGAAGGAAAAATTTTGCTAATCAAATAATTTTGAATAATCGTGTTCAGAGTAGAGCGTGTCGTTACGCTACGGCTGTTTAATTTTGGGTTACAGACACGGCGGTGACTGTTTTATGTGTTGTATGTTTCGATTTCTGCTCTGTACCCCGGTACATTTTAATATGCTGCATGGGGAAAGCCAAGCCCGAACAGTTCCATCACGCTGACCTGGTGCTAGGGGAGTATAGCGTTCGGGGAATTTGAGAATATAAAATTTAGAATTTAGACTTGCGATATAGACCTTGCAATTAAGTACGTTCGGACTTGAATTAGTCCCGTAAAACTTAAATTGGAACCTAAAAGTTTCTGTGAGATAAGGATCTATGTAACATAACTGCAACAAGTACATTTGGACATCTGTTTTCACCACACCTGCTTGTTTCGTTACTTTGACATCCTGAAACTAATAATTTAGGCAGACCTCCTTCATAATTTACACTAATGTAATCCTATTATAACGAAACACGGTGGCCAGCATGCCATCAATTGTATATGAGATCCCCCATAATGTGTAGGCAATTAGCCATGAAATCAGGGGGGAACTGGCGGAGAGTTACGCTTGAATGACCACACTTTGCAATGTCATTTATGGCAATGAATATAAGGCTCGCTTTATTATCATCGCCCAACTGCTCTAAAATGACTTTTATTCAAAAATTAAGGTCCAATGTGTGCATTTGCCATGGGAGCCATTATGTCTACGTCACTTGTTGGATGTAATCTGTGAAAAAATATGCGTGTTGATCCTCCGTTTGGCGGTCCGACGACGTGGGGCGATTGTTCCATTGGGCGTTGCCAGTAGCGGCGAGGGTGATATATCTGGTCTTTTTTATTCATGAAGAAATCGTTCAAGTCATGAAACAATAGATTCTTAAAAACATCTATTTTCTATTTATATTGGAATTCTTTATCGTTGATTGGTCGCTGCAGAATACACTGCATTTCCAACGATGAAATTACACCTACTGTATTTCCTTTGTTGCCGACCAAGGGTTTGCCTTCACGGCCTCAAACGCACATGCACATTTTAAACATGAAGTTTTAAACTGTAAATTTATCGGTGACACGTTTGTTGCAACTATGGTCTGTTTTCTGATCATTTGCGACAGGTTCGGATTGCGATTTGTGGCCTCTAGGCCTCATTTATACGTCTGATATGCGTTTTAAGTTTTGAATAATTCTGCATGCCTGTACAGTGTTAAGTCGCCACACGCTGTCATCATGTCATAATGGTTCCAGGGTGCAGCGTCAATGAAGAAAATGTAGCATTTCGGTACAAAATTTGCTATGCGTGTGCGCCAGATTGCATAAAAATGAGGTTGTGTGGTTGTGTGTTGCACTTCAAACTCGGAGAAAACAATAAATTACTGTTGCTTAATGCCAATATGAAATATGCTGGTATGACTTCAATAAATACAGCAAATCTTGCTTGCAATATAGTACTATGAAGTTTAACCTCAGCAGTAGAAGGGTGGTGCTCTAACATTTTGGTGTTAACGAAGATTTCCATATACTCATAACCAAAGCGTCAGAGGAAAGGAACAAAGTATTGTCTTCATGGCGCGCTGTGTACAACATAATTAATATCGTACGTCTCTACATTTTCTTGGACTGAGCTCTACTTTTTACTTAATCGGGTTTAGCAGCTTGTTCAGACTATAAAAAAGGTTAGTTTTCTTCAAACTTTGTTGGTGGTTGATTTTGAGAACATCCTTTGGTATTTTTATGCTCTTTTGACGAGGATTGCCTCGTGTGACAAAAGCAAAATGTTGCCCTTTTAAACGTATTGATGAAAGGATTTTCTAGGAATAGAAAAACTACAACCCTGTTGTCACCTCCAATGAAAAGAAGTATTTAGATCTTATTTTTATCGTCACAAAAAGTAGTATGCATGATGACAAGTTGAGCTGAATTTTCACAGCACGTTTCCTTAAAAACACATCGAAGGCCATTTCAACACGGCCCGATCCTGCTGCCTTGGGCGATTTCCCTTCGCATAAACCTATAATGTGCATTGGACTGTGGCTCGTGTTCTAAGGCCAAGGACTTCATAAGGCTCTCTCGTGTGATTTGAACGGCCTCTGGGCTCTAGCTGTTCAGCCTGCTCGCTTTCCTTTCGAATGTCTCTTCAGAAAAACACACATGAAATGACTTCACGCAATTTGAGACTTCCAGTAATGTCTCTGAGAACATGTCGTTACGTAAAATTCTTATCGAATCTAAAGGCACTTAGGCGCTTTCAACGACGTTGCACACGATTTCTAAATGGTGTCGCAAAGAGCGATTCACTACATCATAAATATTTTCTCCGGATAGGTGGTGATTTTTAGCGCCTCTCTACAGTTTGATCCAACATAATGGTAGTCGGGTTTTCGTCCTGGTAATATACCCTCTCCATTTTCACCTTCCGTCGGTGGGAAATATCTTGGGAAATTTTGGGATTTGGTTAAGAAGTTTCATATATCGAAAAGGGAATTCCTTTGCAGAATCACACCTCGTGCGCATGGACATCCAGCTGAATTATTTTGTTCGGGAGGCGCGAAAAGGGGGACGGCCCGCACCCATATTGCAGGATTATCACTTCTTTGAAATCAACCTGCTTATTGGCATCATGGAGGTAGAATCACTCTACCTCCATGCTGGCATTTAGCGGGCATCGATTCAACTTAAAATATCTACAGCGTCAGGAAGTATTGTGTGCAGTGCATGGACCTCTCTGCACTGACATGAGCGTCGCTTGCCTTGAAGAGGGCCGGGGAGCAGCTCTTTCCAAGGGTGGGGTAGGTGTCGTATCCAGGGCTTGGGTCAAGGGAGCCAAAGGAATTTCTACCTTTCCAAAATTGTCTATCCATTTTTCTTCCATCCGAGGAATCCTCAACACCCCGCCCCCGAAAGCTGTGGCCCCTTTTTTTTCGACTGGTAAGGTGGGAATGGTTGCAACTCGGGGGTCACTCCTCTCTGGAACCCCGCTGGACACTCCAAAAGAGGCTGGGTGGGTATGAACTCATCAGCATCAACATGACAAACCATCGGCAGTGAAAGGGGTCCAAACCGTGGAAAAGTATTTTCAAGCAGATTGTTGACTTTCATTCCCTGAAAATCCCTCTTCGTGACATCCATGCTCAACCGCGCTCAACACGCGATCGACTGCTGAAAGTAGAGACGAATTTCCAACTAGCATTCACAGTCATGACAGATTGTCCCTGCGTGTAGATTTCAGGAAACGTCTTGGTATGGCATGGCATGGCATGGCAGATTGCAGATGCCATGGCATGGCTTAGTTTTAGTGTCATAGCACAAAGATAACAAGCTGGAAATATTTAAAGAGAAGTAGAAACGATAGGAGGGATCCAGAGTTTTATGCTTGTATCAGACCCGGAACACGGTAATTACAGCTGAAGTTAGTGTGTGCAAACATGCATCAGGCTGAATTATATCAAGTAAAAAGAAATCGAAATTGAAAATAAATTACCAACAAATATTGATTCCTTTCTAAAAATAAACATGTTTTACTTCCACGAATTGCAAGCGCAATTGTAAATGGGCGTAATTTATTCTCTTCCCTTCAGCATGGAACGGCATGTTTCTCGTCCGGATTGACTGCCGCTATTAAAACTGGATTTGAGGCATCAATCTTTACACCGCCATTAGATGTAAGGAATTTAGCTAACCACCGGCGCTTCGTCCATGCAAGGATCTTGTTGATTCCTCCATTAAGCCGAGGGAAACTGCCTCTCAGTTTTGATCACATCATGGAGGAATGTACACAGGAACTCGAGTCGCCTCCTCCATCACGATGAGCCGATGATCGGGCGTTGGCTGCATTCTCGCTCGATGTTGGAAATTTGCCGAATCGTGACAGATGTCACGCACTGGTTTGCGAATCAGAGATAGTAATTTCGCAACGGAGGGACAGGGTCACGGTTTCTACATTAGGGGTGGTCAGTCTTCTCACAATGGAATTATAATTGTAGTCTCTAACTTCCTAGTCCACGCGGGATTAAGATCGGGCTCCCCATGGTGACTAGCCAAACAGCGATAACGTGTTGGACAGGATAATGATGACGGACCCGACAACCCTCTTGGGAAGGGAAGGTATGGCGGGCCGTCTGCACAAACACAAAAGAATAAATTCGTAAAGGGTTTAACATTTCACGCAGGTATTAAAATGCCGAATGAATATTACCAGAAAATACCGATTCAAAACACGGCCCGCATTGAGAGGGAAATGCAGTTTGTAGAGTTTGCAACGCGTGGACCAATCACATTACCGAAAATCTGTCGACCCAATGCGCGTTTGGAAAGAGTCGACAGATTTTGCGCTTTGTGATTGGTCAACGTGTTGCAAACTCTTGGAGGCGCACCACTGTGAAACTCCTCGCGTTATTAAATGTTAAAAGTTACAACGGTACAGCCACCTTGAGGGAAACTGCCTGTAGATTTCAGTCGAATTTTCATTTATTTACTCACACGAAAATTGCTGTCGGTGAAGAAAAATCACGGTGAATTTAATACCTTGTCGTCTTGTTTCTTTTGCTATTTTTGTAGTCATTAATGTTAGGGATAATAGTGTTATAACAACTGAATAATAAAAAAATAGTTATTAATGTTAGGGATAATAGTGTTATAACAACTGAATAATAAAAAATAGTTCTAGAAACGCAACAAAACATTTGCTAGGACAAAAGGGCAGAATAAAAAGTTTGTAAAAAGTGAAGAAATGAGATTTTTTTTCTCACAAAGAAATTATCCGGGTTTAGACTTAATGAATATTACCAGCCATACTTTCAACCGCACGCATCAATGTAACTTCATTATGATTGCCTTGCTTTTGCTTAGAAAATATACATGTATATGGTGTGTTTTTTTTTCAAATTATTTTTTAAATTCTCCGTTCCATTATTTGACGAACAGGCTTTCGAGTCATAGTGTATGCTGGTCTACGTTTGCTCCCCCCGGCCGTCTTAGAATGGATACCCCTCCCCTTTTCACCTGCCCTGAACATGTTATATCTAGTGACCCCCCAACCTATCGTCTTTGTCCTGTCGTTAAGTGTTGTCCTGTCCTTTCATTGGCCGAATAAATAATGATAAATAATAGTACACCCGCGATTGTCAACGATATTGTAGCGTTGGCCGCTTGTACTTTTTTCAGGTTCTACGTCTGAGGAACTCTTTTTTTTTTAATATTCACCCCAAAATATTGAAAAGGCGTTTTTTATCTGTCAGAGCTGGCATTTCTGTAATCCAGCTTATTAAAAAAACATGGTTGGCCCCAGTCAGCCGCATTTTGTACAGAGAGATTTGAGTGTGCATGGAGTTAGGTACCGGCTGTCGTTTTTTTTTCGACTTTCAGTCCCCAAATTGCAACAAAATTCTTTGTTGGGCTTATTTTGCCACGTTTCGGCAGTAAAATTTGAACTAACAGGCTGATTTTGAATCGAACTAGCTTGGTGTTAAGAAATCAACCTCTTTGTAACGCTGACGTATCCGCCAAACTGGCAGAGAGTGTGACTTTTATTCCGGTTTAAAGTCCGAGAGCTTGTTGGTTACAAAAAGAATCAGGGAAAGTATTTGGTAATTTCCTGTAAAAAAACAATGATTTTATAAATCGCTTCATTGTTGAAAACTAACGGCAACTCGTTATGTTAAAGGTCGGTTCTTAGATCGCGCGAAAGCGGATACTAACATGATTTTGTAAGTCAGGTCAAATATCCGCAACGTAACGAACGCAACTAGTCGGGCGGAGTTCACTGCAAACGTTCCGTGACGTCGAATTCTCGTCGCTTTTGTGTCCGGGTGAAGAACTGCCTTTTTTTAAAAGAGTGGTGGTAGTTATAGAAGTCAGTTTTGTTGCTGGATTCTTTGCAGAATAGCTCTAAAGTTAAGTTTCTTTCAGTTTCCCCAATAATTGTATAGTTAAGACAAAGTCTTTATATCAAACTGTACCGCAGCTTTGAAGAAAAATTGCAACACACAGTGGCAATCCTCTGTGATAGTAGGCTACGAAAGCCACATTCATGGCCAAAAATGACAAACTTCGTTCAGCCTTTTTAATCTCAACTCACCTGTTCGCATCTTCCCAATGACAATAATGACCAAGGTATTCCCCAAGGAACCGAGGACGATTATCAGCACGGCCAAGGCGACCAGGATCCCCTGGACGCAGGGCCCAAAGTGCGGCTCGGCAACTGGTTCCGGCTCCCCCTCACTCGACGCGTTCCACCCCCACTCGGGGAACGGCTCGCTCATCACCAGGGAAGAGTTCCCCCACGGTCCGCCGATACCAGGCTCCGGTTCGGGTTCGGGTGACGGCTCGGGTTCAGGCAGACTCATTTCTACGGCCCCGTTCCCAGTACTGTGTGCTGATCAAATTGGCTATTTGTACGGACCAGGCTGTACCTCTACCGATTCGATATGCGCTCTGTAGTGATTCTCCCGTGTGCTGTTATTTATTATGCATCATTTCCACCGCTGCAGAGTGACAGGTGCATTATGGGTATTTTTAGTCTTGTTCAATCCATGACGTCATCATTTCGGGAAGCACACCAGAGGGCACAATGTCAAACAGCGAGTGATATGGCTTCAATTCTCCACGTATCGACCGTAATGAGTTCTTAGATGACAGAAACTATAGCGTGCAACGGTTGAAGTGTAGCTCAAATTTCAGCGTTTACTCTGAACGTGTTCGTCTCCCGGCCGGGGCTGAGGTCGCGGCTCGAATCGATTCCCTTTCAGCTCGATTATTCGGTTGGGCCAGTATTTGTGTTAGTTGCATCGTTGTCTGGAAACAGTGAAACATTACGCGCTCGTGGCTCAAAAATGTCAAGCCAGTTGTGTTTACCAATAGCTTAACTCAAAAAGTGTGTTGATGTGCAGAGAACAAAACCTAGTAGTACGACGTGATATGTAGTCATCTGCATGTTTCACCCCCAACACTTGCTCATCACTTGTCGTTTATTTATCTTTGTTTAGCGAGTTCGCCAGTGTATATTTTCAATTATTTCCTTTCAGTTTCTGTTCCGCATTCAGTAAACTGGCAGGTTGTTCACAGCTGATTGTGCCGGGTCTATCTGGCTCTCAAAAATAATTGAAAATTATGAAAATGAATGATTTCACAACATGACCTGATAACATGAATGCACAAAACGACCCCAGTTTCAACGGGCAAAACAAGCATAACCTGACAGCATATGGCCTGACAGCATGATAGCACAACATGAGCCAGTTTCAACGGGCGCAGTGGTCAATACGCATCATGCATTCTCGTAACAACATCAACGTATGGTTTGTTTCCATATGACTGCGGCATGTTTTCAGGAAACGTGTTCACGCCGCCCGTTCCAATTACCACGGAGGCTCGACAAAGACTGTCAATTTAGCGGTCGAATCCGTCTCTGCTTCGACTCCCAACACTCAAAAATGTTGAAAAAACAATCCTCTTTTCAGCGTGGGACGCAGTGCTTTTAAAAATCTTCAAAAGCATCAACTGCGCATGAAGTTTCCCGCAATCTTAGTTGGCCTTGCGGTTGACCAGAAAGCCTCGAATCCCTCACTGGATTCACCTACTATCTGCCCGACTTTCCGCATAACCCATCCGTGTTGTCCGATATTTGATTACAGAATGGATGGGATTATCGGTGCAAGAGCCATTTTCTTCTTTTTAAACCCTCAGGAAGGTTATCCAAGACGGGGAGAACGTGGAACACAAGGCCTGCAAAGCTCATCGGTGTGTGACGTCCCCTTCGCATCACCGCCCTACCCCTCCCACCGTGACGTCTGTCTGCGCCTGTTTGGATTATGAATTTTCTACTCAATGCAATAGAGTGTGCCTGAAATTGTGACCATTATGCAAAAGCGCGTTCTCTCCCCGGGCCCAAAATCTAGAAACAGTTTTTAGAATTACGGAAAATGTGGTAGGCTCTAGGGCCTGTTTATTTCACACTGATACGAATCTCACTTGTTATCACTGACAACGGAACCCGCCTGGTGGATGGAGCAGACCAGCGTTGATCGAGATCCAAGATCCGTGTGCAGCAAACATAACCCTGAAACGGGACACCGAAGGCAAATTGTTGGCAGCATCGCTCATACCAATGCAATTATAGACACTTTCGGCACTCAATCACCACTGACCGTTACCTCGCAATTTGGTTAAGAGAACCTAATTCAATTGGCCGTGGACTTCGGAGAAGAAAAAAAAATGAGAAGGGAGAAAGAAAGCACCACGTATGATCGCCATGGTCGAATTGCGCTAATTAATTTACCGTAAAAGCACCGACAAAACACTCGTCGACAACCTTAATCGACCAAAGATTGAATTTTCAAAACCCGTATTCCGATAACAATTTGCCAGTTACAGACTAGTTGTGTGTATATTCAGAAGTGTGTAGCGTGCCATAAGAATTGAGAGGTGGAAAATCAGAAAAAGACATGGACAGATGTTGGAAATATCGAAACATTCTGAGTTTGTCCTTATGTTGACGCAAAAGTCTAAATCATCATTCCGGTGGATGAGTTATTCTCCATTCCACTGAACACCGCTGTGAGCTAAAATAACCACAGACGCTTTATACGTTTTTTTTTACATTTTTTTGGTTTGTTGATAACATTTTAGCGTTAATTTATAGTATTATTATATATATTGTTTATGGTACATCTACCACACGTAGGCCTAGCAATTGTGGATCATTTGCTAGTACTTTACAATCCACGCAAATTGTCTTCGATAAGGTTACCCTGGCTGGATGCTTACCACATTTCAAGGACGCAGGAAAAACCCGACCATCTGAAATTCCGGTGGATGAGTTATTCTCCATTCCACTGAACACCGCTGTGAGCTAAAATAACCACAGACGCTATGTACGTTTTTTTTTTTACATTTTTTTGGTTTGTTGATAACATTTCAGCGTTAATTTATAGTATTATAATATATATTGTTTTACATCTACCATACGTAGGCCTAGTAATTGTGGATCATTTTCTAGTACTTTACAATCCACGCAAATTGTCTTCGATAAGGTTACCCTGGCTGGATGCTTACCACATTTCAAGGACGCAGGAAAAACCCGACCATCTGAAATTGTATTACTAGACTTGCTTAGCTGCTTGGGTGCATGTGACCCATATTTCAAGCATGAAACGCTAAGTCGGCTGTACGCAACAGAACGAATAAACACAATGCCGACCATCAGTCAGTTGCTTCTTGATCGAAAGAGCGTAAGTAAATTGCTATTGGCGGCTGTGGCGTAGGGAGGAAAAGGCCTCTTTTGTTTCGTCGGTTGCCATCCATGATTATCGCATGAGTTCAGAAATGGATGCGCTTAATTGGCCGTCACTTTGAAGATACGCACTGCTTAATGAGGGCAGGCTCGGTTCTCGCAAAAGACCCACGTCGCCTGACCTGTTTCGTCGATGTGGGTTTTTTAAATTGGATCTTGTTATTGCGGAGCCTATCTCTTGGGATCTATGAACGAAAAAAATCCTTAACCCTCTGGCAAATATGAGAAATGCCAAAGATAGGATAATTTTTTTTACTTGTTCGTCAAAAATCTGCCGAATCTTTACTTGATCGGAAAATGACGACAGCCTTCATTCAGACCCGAATTGACATACAGAAGGCTGGAAATGTGGATTTAATAATTATTTAATTCTGCCACAAAGGGAATTCTTACTCCGTCAGTGAGATTTGATCAATTTCAAGATCGGCTGCATGAAATGCATGTAATACTCCTTTTTTTAACCGTGCTCTCCTATAAGTTGGTGTCTGATGTAACCCAGTGACTACAGTTTCCAATGAATCAGTTAATGCGTCTTCACTGTCATTTTGCCCGGGCCTGCAATAACCTGTCGTGTAAGTTAACGTAGTTAGCTCGTGTAGGCCTAATAAATTATGCTTGAGCCGGCCATCATGAATGTTTCATTAGTGTGTGCACAAGGTGCGCTTCAGCATCGTAAACAAGGACAAATGCATTTTGCCGTCCACGTAACGCGGACTACATGATATGACGTACCTTTCAGAGTCGTTTTCTTCCATCTAACAGTAACATTTTTGCGGATTCCACCCCAAAGAACTCGGTTGTCGAACGCCCAATCATTTTGAAACTTAGCATGACACTCGTTATGGTAGGTAAGTGAAGTATCAATTCGATACAAGAAATAGTTTTTGATTTTTTGGTTATATAAATTTCGTGTGTGAAATTCAAATGACCATAAAATGTACTGAGCATCGTCAATGGACCTGTCTCAAAAATGCATTTTGCACGAAAACAGCATCATCCGATTTTCAAAAAACTGGTGTCGAAATAAATGCAAGGAAGTACTAAAAGAAAAACAAAATTCCTAAAGGCTTGGTTCGTGAAAATGTCGTATTTCTGCAATAAGAGACCTAACAAGCCGTTTTGCAACACGTGGAGCAGGCCTACAGACATTTATATTATTTAAATATCTAAAACATTTGTTACCGATGTTTCTGAGTCCGACGGAAGGTCTTCCGACACAATCGATTCTTTACATTGACGAAACCTTTGCATGATATTGATGTTTTTACTGCGCGTGCAAAATTTATGCTCATATGATCCACTTTCATCTTATGGTTTTACGGAGTAAAAACTGTTTGAGTTTGATCACCAATCTTCGTTCATGGTACGGTAATTGTACAAAGTATCCGTGTGAATAAATTAAAACTCATATTTTACTGTCTACAAGACCAAAAAAATCTCAATTTCAGGAATAACCACACAAAACGTAACAATAAAACTGCACGGTAAAGCTGCCGTGTATAGGCATACTTTTATAGCACCAATTACAGCGTTTTAGACTGAAATAAACAACGATACCTCCACAAAATTTCATTAAAACTCAAACCAAACCTGCTGCAGGGACAGCCACCAAACACAACGAAATTGAATAAAAATAATAACTCCCGCCAAAACGACAGCCTGCAGCACTCACGACATCGACGTCAGCAACAACAGAAATGAGATTAATTAAATTGTTAATGTGTTACTTCGGGCGTGAGCCGTGGTGAGGTCGGCGGACTTACCCGCTCTACCAAATCGCTCGGTCCTCACACCAAAAAATCTTTCGTGCGTTCAGCGGGCACAGAATTGCGTCCGGGATACAGAACTGCAAATGATCGGACGGGATGGTACCCGTCCCACAGAAAAAAAGGGGTTTTCATAATTACCCTGCTAATGTCCATCATCGAAACCGAAGATTGCCATCGCAACAAATAAACGCCGAGATTCTAGACCAGCTATCCTTTATGTCGCCAGGATACCGAGGCATTCGCTTGCACGCCAAACTGATTACCATAGGTTCCAAGCAAAGGATGAGAACTATTGGCAAAGAAAATACCAAATTAACGGGATTTGCAGCGTCTTCTCAGCGAACTAGCCTTTACGATCGACCATTCTGCCAACCACTCTTTTTGTTTAGCATCAGTTGATGTCATTGGCGTAAATTCCGGGGGGATTAGGGGTACATATCCTCTTCGCGTTTTGACCGGAAGGGCCTCCACGGCCGTTCTGACGCAAGGTTCTGCAGGAATGTAATACATATTACAGAGCTACATCTGTATTATGAGAATCCCCTTGAATAGTGTAATATGGTGTCACCCTCCCTTCAAAGTTTCATGACCGGACAGTCACCTCCCCTCCCCACGCACAGCCCCGTCCCCATCCCCCAAGTTCCGGCACAAATTTACGCCACTGGTTAATGCGACTGCGATCCATCATATTTGCTTGACAATCGTAAGCGCACAATCACCGTAAGATGTTGTTTTTATAATTATAGGACGTTATTTGTATAGATGTCTCGCATACTATTTGTATACGTGTAGCTAAAATTTGCAGAAATAGCCTAGGCCTATCATCGGTTGGTGACAGGTTTTACCTGAAATGTACGTTTACCACGTTATTTTCTTCAGAGGGTCGTATTGTCATTTGTATTTAGTAGTAGTGTTGTGAATTGGTGTTTTTGAAAGCTGCGTGAGATTTTCTCCACACTATGACTTAATTCTTTTGCCTTTTTCCTGACGTGACGGCCCGCCATAGTCTTACCAGCCGTGTACCCATAGGAAAAGATAGAATTGTTGCGTCAAAAGAGGAAATTTAATTTTGAAAGCCTGACACAATAAATTTTTCAACACTAAAATATTGGGAAAATACTTCACCCCGTGGCTGTGACCTTAGGCCGAAACATTTACTAGAAACTAAAGTACAAAAATGCGTCGAACAATATAATTCTCCCAATTTGTATTTTGTACTCGAATGCCAGTGCTTGTAACAACCTAAGAACTGAGGCCTGTAACAATACTGAAACTAACTGTTTACGGAAATAATTTCAATAATGCATCGCTCAGGAGCGGTATGAATATCGATCCTGTCGACTTCTATGGCTTCTGCCCAACCATGCACAGCGCCCTTATTGAAAATACTCGCCAATATTGCGGCAGGTGTTCGAACCAGCACCACGGGTGACTTCACTGCCCTATAAACAACCTGACACTCTTGCTATGGTATCAACATAAAATATTAACACTGTTATATTGGTTTAGAGCAGATAAATTGACAGTTGTTTTTTCCCGTTGTATCGTGGTCATCTATTGCGAGGCGACCCTTGCACTCTTTCGGACGAATAGGGGCGACTTTTTACCCATTATACGCGGCTGTCGGGCGACACGTTTTCTGAGAGTCGGACTGGCATAAGGCTTGAGCAAGAACTGGAAACGTTTTTCTGTCTTTTACTAGCAAAAATCGGCATCATCAAACAACACCTGTTTGACTTGGCTTGCTCAGTAATACATCTACTCCTAAGTGGATCAAAATATGTAAAGCATATGGTGGCCCTGGAGGGACATTGCCAATCGTCAATATTGGCAGCAATATTTGTGACCAAATTCACGACTATCTATCTGGTCGGTATCTGGTCTCTCTGGTCGCAAATATTGCCGCGAATTTTTTTCCAGCAAGTTAGGTGGAAATGAGCGTTCACGCGCACTGGCAATGATTTACACTTTCGGCTTGATCTCAAGTATTGGCACCGTGAACGCAGGGGCACAACATTACAAAGCAATTGCTGTGTCTGTAGCCGAGCAACTTCTCCCAGTCTCTACCTGGCTTACTGGAAAGAAATTCGGGATAATATTTGCGGCCAGAGTCCACGACTTGCTCTTCAGTCGCACATATTGACGTCAATATTCGAGAGTGAAGAGTGAGTCGTGAATTTGGTCGTGGCTATTGGCGTCAACATTGACGATTGGCGATGTCCCTCCAGGGCCACCATAATAGCGCATAATTCACTCGGTTTTTTTTGGGGGGGGTTGTTGTTTTGTTTTTCATTTCCAATACCACCGTCTATTCTCAACATAGTTGATAAGATTATCTGACTGTTGGCACCCGACATTCTTGTCGTTGATGTTATCTACCTCAGGTATAATGTGATTAGTTTAAAGACATTGTCAGACATCTGTCATTATGTTCAAACTTCAGCCTTAAGAACATTTGTCTCGTTGCTTAGGGAACCTCGGCCGCGAGGTTAAGGTATAGACGTCAGTAAGGATTAAGTGCTTCGTTAAGATGAAGATGGCATTTGAAAAGACAGTTTGACTCAAGGCCACAGGTTCGTCGATTTGTAGAAGTCAATCCAATAAAACAAAGAAAAACTTAATACAACTACTGGTATGCACGCAAAATAAGAGAATAAGAAGGAACAATAATTGATTAAAGAGTAGACACATACAAAGACGGACAAGCGAGTTTTTATTTTTATGTCTTTTTATTCAAGCGTCTTTTTTGTACTTGTGGAACCACTAGGCTATCGGAATTTTTCTCACTTAAACATCATATGTTTGTGTGTGTGCATGTTCTTCGTGTTGTTACTGAAATTCTGCTTTAATGGTTGTTGAGCAAAGTTTTTTTTATCCAATGAAATGACTCAACGACACCAACACGGCAGAATGCTTTTGCCATAATTTTTGCTGTGAGCCGTAATTGCTGAGGGTAAGTGATTGCAGACGAGGTACACTAATGAACGCTGTGGGAAAGCGACAGGGGCACATTCACAAGATCAATCACAACTTGTCTACCCGCCTCCTGAACAATGCCATTCATCAGCCTCACTGATGCAAAATTATACAAGTACCAAATAGAAAGAAAACAGACAGCAACATAGGTATTGTTTTCAACTCGTGTTTATGAGCCTGGTGCACCATCAGGAACTGATGAAAAGCGGCCAAAAATTAAATGTTACACCCAATCAAGAAAGAGCACATAAAATTGACATACATAATAAATAATTTTTTTTATAACAAACTAAGTAAGTAGGAATTAACATTCTTCTCCAAATTGCCCATGTTAAATTGTAGTTGGAGGAAATGTGTGGGCAACCTGTTAAGCACTTCCAGTAATAACAGACTCCTCTCGTTAGAAAATACCCCAGTAATGGGAAGGTGTAATTATCAATTCCCATTCAACCTGAATGAACTTTCCCAAGGACATAATGTCAAGGGAGTGTGTGTAGAATTGACAATATACGGTACAGAAAACCTGTTTGAAAAGGGCTTCCGACTCTGCGGTTAGGCTAAGTCTGGTAGGAAAATTTGCGAAGATTTACGAAGCTGTACATTCTCGTGAACATAATGTAAAGTCAAATGTGCATGAAAAAGGAAACCTGGGAACGATAGTGCCAGATGTGAAAAGAGTGCATGAATTTTTTAAACGGATGTGCAGGTGACTGCAGGTGACCACAAGATTACTCGAAGAACCCAAAGTTTCGTTGAGAAATCATTCTTCGAAAAATTACAGATTGTGATATGACGGCGACCGAATGTAAAGGCACACAGGAGCCTGAGGACCGCGCTAGGGTTCCGGAAGCTGGCCGCGTGAGCTTTTCATGCGTTTCAGCCCAAGACAAACAGATTATACCATCGGTGACAACAGAGGGAGGTTTGCATATCAACATCGCTGAGTCAAATTGGCACTAGTCGTGGTTTTAAGACGTTGGGTCTACCACGAGAGGGCGCTATTTCTGCTAACAGATCAGGGGCGTGTTCTGTGCACCCGAACCATGAATTTGTTTCAGCAGCTTTGGTCATTGGTTTGCGTTTTTGCGACTATGCCTGTGTGACGTCATTGTTCTGACCGAACGAAAATCGAAGGTTGGAGTTGGTTCAGCGCCGGTTCAAAATTTCGGAAAATTGACATGCACCCATCTCTCTCACAGAAATCACATGTTTGAGATCACCAGTGTTGGTTCAGAGGAGCTATTTTCAACGTTTGGTGTTCCAAAGGCTTTAATTTGGGACCTCTAGTTTTTTCATGTCATATTAAACGACATGCCATGTTCATTACCTGTAGACCAACAATATTTGCAGATGACGCCATGTTCACAGCTTCAGACCAAAATACTTATAACATTAACAGGAACTAACAACATAATTCACTAATGTGCACCATGGGCAGTCCTTAATTATCATGACAATTGCAAGGAGGCTTTGGTGCATTCAAATTAAAAGAGATATTGAAAATGGGATGCAGAAAAGGGAATGGGACTTTCGGCGCATTTCACTTCCCACTCGTCAAATGAAATGCCAAGCCCCTGAAACACGCATGTCAAGAGCACCGGAGCCGACCATTGTGACTGAAGACCCTCAAAGTGTAAAATAACCGACAATTCAAGGTCAAATTTTAATGCAAATTCAAGGTCTGTTCGTCAGGCTAATCTCCTCGTTTCTTTCTTTTTCGTAAAAAATTAAACACAAACTTCAGAAATCAGACAACGAGAGCGTAAATCAATCACATTTTAACCAGGATGGAAACCACCTATGTTCACTTCACCGACCAAATTCATTTGTAACCAAGACTTTGATGACTTGCCGACAGAATGTGCGTGAGAAAATAAGATTGGCGAATGAGACGGAATAAATTAAGAATATGTGGCAAGTTTGGTGTTTTGGCTGAACGAAACTTCATCATTAGCAGCATGGAAAGTTAGTCAACTACTATTTTGGTTTCTTTTAACAAAATATACATTTACTGACCCATGCCGAGAATGTATCGTCTGAAACAAGGTGTGACGGAAGGCTGAAGGCAGAAAAAAATGACTTATTCTTAAATGAATGCTTCTGTATGCCAAAAGGGTTCTTAAAGCTGGCTTCAATTCTGCATTCTCCGTGGCGTTACGCTCTGACGTTAAATCCCAACTCTGCTAAGGGCACCATTTGGTAAAGCATAATCATAGACGCTTTGGTTTGAACTTACCGATTGGACCTTGGGTGTACGGGCAGGTGTCATCCAGGTCGTGTTTATTTCCGATGTTTTTACGATCTTGGAGATTACATGTACATCCTTCACGTTCGGGGTATTTGGTGAGCCACGCGTGGTTGCGTAAGCAAGCGCATGAGGCTTCTGTGGAAAGATACTGTAAATTACCTGCTGACAGTTGCCCGCAAGCCGCGATCAGAAACTCTGATAAATGTTTACACGGGTATACGTATGAGCACCAGGTGAGATCCATGCGAGATTGTGGCGAAGCGAATAGCGCAACACGACAGCCTCTTACTTAGCAACGCCATCGCCACCACCACCCGTTGTCATGTAGAAGGCGGGCCTACTTTCACAAAATCAATGAGACCTCATTCGCAAACACGTGGTCGAACGGTCCACACAAAATATTACCAACGAATATTATCTCGTCCCTCTGTTTGTGGAAAGTTACACTCCAGACACAGAGTGACTCTCTATACATTTTTCAAAAAATAAGCTTCGCCCAACGGGACAGCGTGTTTCAGTTTTACGAGTCGCAAGCTGAACCAAGAGAGGGCGCAATTTTCCTAGCGGCGCAGCGGGAACGTCCGTGCATGACGTCACTATGCAAAAATCCACAGCTTCATCGAGAACCCAATGGCGGACCGTGCTACAAACAGACGACACACTGCAGACAACACGTGGGTGAGGTGGCACAGGTTTGTCATAAACGTTGTTTTTTTCTCCTCCAGGTCTATGAGTATACCGAGCGCACGGTAGTCGCTTTAATCCGTTTATTTTCGCGACTTCATGTATCATCAACTAGAAGAAATTTTGTTTTGAGCGTTGAGGAATCGCTGGCACACCTATGTGACGACATTTGTGGAGTAGGGAGTCGAGTAAGTACAATGGATTTTGCTTTTATTATTCCACTCTGTACAGGAATAAAATTCAAAGGCCTAGGCCTAGTTCTTCAGTTGAGAGTGATGAGACCACCATGGAGAAAAGAAAAGACCAGTGTGAGACTAAACCTACATGTACATGTGTTACTAGGATCAACACCAGGCATGCCAACACCATGGAGGAAGTTTGTGTCCTTCCTCCATGCCTACACTCTCTGACTACATTACATGTGCATGGCCCATTTCTGTGAAAATGACAGGAGTAACTTTTGTAGGCCTAGGCCTATATGCCCACTAAGATTTTGCACACATCTTGCAAATTGTTTTCCCTCAAGTCGTTGGGTGTGATGTGCTCCCCGTACGTGCAGCTAATTAGGCTATCCCATATATGATATAACTTAACTAAGCTAAGCCCAACAAGCCCAACTTCACTTTGGCATGCAGTGTGTAACGGGAAAAAATGGCACACTATGGGGAATCCGTGAAACAACAAAACTCTTACTAAACCAAGGATCTTTGAGGGAAAAGTCGCAGGAAACTGAATTAATAAGGACTCAGACACCAATATTTGATTAAAAAAACAAACAAAAAGAATTTATTAATGAAACAGAACTGAAAAATGCAAAAACCCAAAGGACTATAGGACTAAAACACCGGAAGACTAAAACTTTCAAAGGACTGAAAAACCAAGACTAAAAAACCTAAAACCCAACAGTGTGCATAAGTGGCCTTTTAATTTAAGTATATGTACACTCCAACAAGAAGTCTGTAAACAAAGATAAGAAAAGTAAAGAATATAATAAGAAACAGGGTCTGCTAAATATTCATGACACAATAAACAAGTTCTCTCATACAAAGAAAGTGGAAGATGCTAATTCCCAGGCAAGAGTGAACACATTATGCAACAAGTCCAGCATGTCCATCCTGTGGTACCACAGAACTATACAGAGACTAAGTGAGTGCAGTGGGAAAATCCAGAATAAAACTATAAATCACATGCATGGTCATGACTCACTAAACTCTACGCCTCTCTTATAAAATGTACAAAAGACATTGAGAGAATCTAGAAAGCAAATGAATAACTAGTTTGACGCTCTGCTGCTGTTCCCAACATCATTGACTCTCTTAATATGTCTAAACTGGTCTCCTTCCCTACAAGACGAAATCCGCCCTGAACTGATGTTATGCTGGACCTCATCGTCTGCAATGAACCAAACTGGACTTGGAATATATGCAAAGGACCTGGGTTGGGCAACAGTGACCATGATTCTGTTCACTTCCGGATTGTCACAACATCCAGACACCAATTTCTCCATCACACCTTTCACCAGTTCCACAAGGCCGACAAACAGGATTTTCATACTATCCTACAATGCATTCCATGGCAACTATTCCTTGAAGATGACGTGGATGAGACATGGGAAAATTTCACTTCACTCATCCATGCGGCAGTGAAGGATGTCGTCCCTATAGCCACCTCCAAAGGACACCGCTGGTCCCCATGGATAATGAATGACATCGTCAAAGCGGCGAGAAAAAAGAACCGTGCGTACAGACGTGCTGTGAACAAGAACAATACAACTACAATACAACTTGTAGGACAAATACAAAGAATTATGGTCTTTGGTTAATCAACTCATTATATTCATAGTTTAGCTCTTGATTGTAAAGACAACCCTAAGCGTTTTTGGTCTTTTGTTAACAGCAAGAGAAAACACCAGACAAATGCCACTTTTCTTTACAACAACCAAACTGTCTCTGATCCCAGTGCAATTGCTAATGCTTTCAATCTGTCTTTTCAAAGTAACTTTTCTCCACAGCAATCTTCCTACCATCTACCTGACTTGGAGTCCTGCACTGCACATCCTGGTATTGATCCTCTCTGTACTTTCTGTGTTACTCAAGGAGATCTCCATACTTTCCGTGTTACTCAAGGAGATGTCGTTAAGGCTGTCAGCAAATTTAATCCTTCCAAACCACCCAGCTTGGATGGCATATCTCCAAAAATTCTGAAATTAGACACATTCAATCTCAGTCTTTCAACAGGAGTCGTTCCCCACAACTGGAAACAGGCGAATTTTGTCCCATTGTTAAAACTTGGTGATAAATCTCTCATTACTAATTATAGACCTATTTCCCTTACCAAGTTCTTTGTAAAATGCTTGAATGTTTTATAAGCAAGAAACTACTTGATCATTCTTCCAGGCATCAGATCATCCCAGATTCACAGCATGGATTTCAACCCCGACGTTCTTGTATTACTCAATTAACTTTCCTCTATGACACCTGGTCTCGAGCTCTTGACATTTCCAATCCTCCTCGCATTGATGCAGCCTTTCTTGACTGGTCCATAGCCTTTGACAAATGCGACCATTCAATCCTTCATAAACTACATCAGTATGGAATCTGCAGTAACACACTTTCATGGATCAGTAATTTCCTTTCCAAAAGAGAACAATGAGTCATCTTTTTAGGAGCCAATTCTGACTGGACACCGGTAACTTCAGGAGTCCCCCAAGGCTCAGTCCTTGGTCCTATATTATTTAATTTCTTTACACTTGACTTAGCTAGCCATGTAAAATCTTTTCTTCCTCAATATGCTGATGACACTGTTTTGTATAGAATAATTAGATGTGAAGATGACATTTCTATTTTACAGAATGACCTCAACGCTGTTTCCAAATGGTGCTCTGATAACCAAATGAAACTTAACTCAACCAACTGCAAAGTTACGCAGGTAACCCGCTCCAGAAAGCAAATACCAACCAGTTATTTTCTTCCAGATTCTAACCAACCTCTTGATGTTGTCCCATCCTACAAATTCCTTGGTGTCATCCTTTCTAATGACCTAACCTGGACCAAACATGTAAATTTTGTTCGTGCCAAATGTTCTCGATGGCTTCATACGATGCACTGTAAAATCCAAAAATGCTAAAGTTCTAATCAAATGATATTGTTTTCTTTATAGGCCCATCTTAGAATATGCTGCACCGGTTTGGCTACCTTATCAGAAAAACCACATCCAATGCCTTGAGACGATCCAACGTCGCTTCACCAGATCTTACTTTCCCTACAATATTGCTATTTCTCTTTCCTATGAACAACGTCTATTCAAACTTCACTTGCCTCCCCTCTACAACAGACTTGTATACCTCAGTGCTTTGTTTGTCCTTAAGTGTCTTTTCAACAACATTTCTGTTTCCTCACATTTTCTTCCGCAGGCCAACAGTAGAAAAACCGGTCCCCTTCTTTTCAAGCACCAGTACAGTCGAACAAATTGTCTCAAATTTTCTTTGTACATGTATGCCCTCTTTCCCAGATTGTTCAATTCTCTTCCCTCCGAAGTCCGAGAACTCTGCCTTGAACTTTCCCCTAAATCCTTCATCAATTCTTTGGGTGATTATCTTTTAAGTCTCAACCCCATTTCTCATCCAGTTTCACTCCCAAAGTATTTTCTTCCACCCCTCACCACTTAGTATTTACCCTATCATTTCTTTGCCTCTGTTGTTATTTTTTTATTTGTCTGGATATTTTTGCTTCTTATTTCTTGTCATTCTCGGTATTCTTTTTTTTTACATTATTTTTCTAACGGTTTGATATTTCCAAAATATATATTTTTTTTTGATAACCTTCAGTTGTATTTTTTGGAATTACGTATAAATCTGATTTGCATTCTATCATTTCCTTTTTTTGTGTCTTTGTTTAGATATTTTGCTACTTATTGCTTTATGTTGCCAGCCTTAAGTGATATTATTTGCATTTAAGTATAAATCTGATTTACATCTTGATAAACTATATGTTTGGTATGTTTGTAAAGTACAAAAGGATTTGCACAGAATCGGGCAAATACATGTACATTCTGTTCATGGAATTGTTTACAGTTTCCATGATTGACTTAGAAGTTTACAGTTTAATGAGTAGAAATTTGTACTGTAGTGTGACATGTTACTCACTGCAGACTGCCAGAAGTCATTAAATCTGTCGTGTATCCGTGCTGGGTCCAATGTCCACGAGTGGGGTGGACGTCACATCCTTCAGTTCTGGGGGTAGATAAGTGATACAAATTCTGCTTTTTTCAATCAAATTTTCCCTTGAGAATGAGAGCAGCCATTAAGCTTGAGGTACCCAGGCTAAAGGAGATTTTTACACCAAAAATCACAGAGGGTTTCCTCATCATTCTTCCGTTTTCTGCCCAAGGATTGCACTGTAAATTAATTTTATGATGAAGTCACCAATCTGTTTTCACTGCTGAAGTTAAAACTTAGAGTTAGTGTTGACATGTGTATTTTATATCCTTTTTGTTCTTCTCAAGAAGCGGGCTCAAGAGAGACTGAAATTCCAGTGAGGACCCAAGTGACAGCCACTCTGACAGTGATGAGGAGCAAGAACAGTGGATGGAGAAAACAGCAGGTAGAAAAGCTGTCACTTGTCAGTCATTTTTGCCATCTGTGAAGAAATCAATTTTTGCAGGTAGATTTGGCCCAGGTACTTCCTAATGTCTTAACCCTAAAAGAGCTTGGTTACATTGGGCCACCTCACAGCCCACGGCAATCCCTTATGAATTGGGCTGTCAAATGCTGGATTTTTTTCCAAACTTTGTATGCATGACTTTCCTTCTCAATACGTGTACAAATATTGATGTTTTATTTCAATCTGTCATATGGTTTGACAGTCACTTGGAAGTTGGGAATGGCAGCGGAAAAGTATATATTCTTGGTTGACCTCTCTCAGAAAAAAGGTGCTGTGCGAGAACGGTATGTTGGATTTTCGCAAATTGGTGTCAGAATGACCAACAAGAGTTACTAAAAAAACTCCAGAAGGCTTCTGGAAAATATGCACCTTAATAATATTGGAAAATATGTTAAAGGGAGGTGGATTCCCTCTCCCTTCCCCCAGCTCTTTAGGGTAAAATTCAGAGTTTCTTCAAGAAATTTCCACTCTTACAGCCAGAGTTTTCACAATTTTTTAAGTTGAGAAAGCAGTCCCTGGGTACCTCCTGTTGTTTGTACATGTGTCAACTGGCTAAAGATAGACCTTTTCCGAATCAGCTGGCTTAGGCTGACAGAATGACATAAGTCTGTGGCAAATGACTGAAGCCACTCACTTGTGGCTTTAATCATCTAGCGTCAGCCACACCCTTGGGACATCGCCTTAAAACCCTCAACTCTGTTGGGGACATGCTAAAACAAAAGTACATTTATTACAAAGCGTACAGATTTAACTGCCCCCTTTTTGTTACTGTATTTTTACCAGGTGTTAAATGTGATAGCAGTGTGGTTGGTCCCCTGTCTGTGGGCTCGTCTTCTGTCATCACTGGCCTGATAGAGTAAGACGATAGCAGCATGGTTGGTCCCCTGCCTGTGGGTTCATCTTCTGGCATCACTACCCTGATAGAGTAAGGCGATAGCAGCATGGTTGGTCCCCTGCCTGTGGGCTCACCTTCTGGCATCACTGCCTCATTAGAGTATAGCTATCTCTCGTTTTACGACAATAGTACTCATGATTTTGGTCCTCTTTCTAAACTGAGTATGCTTTTCAACAACAATTTTGGATACCTTTTGGATAACTGCAAATGATAGACTGTACAATACATTTAACCCATTTGTCCTTGTACAGGGTTCCCACAGTCATTGAAAGTCCTGGAAAAAAGTTGTCTCAAAAGTCATGGAAAACTCACGGAAAATTGGTCTGAGGAAAGTCGTGGAAATCAAGATCGTACAAGGGTGATTTTGATGGTGGTTGTGGATAGTGGCTATGGCAGTCTTCCCATTTATTATACCAAACAAATTTTCTGTGCAGGGTGGCATTAAATGCCATGGAAATTGTCATATTTTAGTTCTGGAAAGTGTAGGAAAGGTCACTGAATGTTTTTCAGATTTCACAGGAACCTTGCTTGTAACAATCAGGGCCCAATTTCTCGGCGCTGCTTAGCACGCGATTTCATGCTTACAGAGGCTCTGCATAATTCATGCATACCATAAACAGTAAGTACAGCCAAATGCATCCTAACCTTGGAGGAACAACAGAAATCTCTATCCGCACGCAACCGTTAGCACAACCACCCCGAGCACTGCCATGCAAAAGTGCTCAAGGTTACACCCTGTACACTCCCCAGCACTGTGTGGTTTCATGGATTTAACATTGACCCACAATAAGGGTCTATATGGTGATGCGTTGAAATGTGGATCATTTGCTCACTTGGGGAAAAAATGATTATTACAGTGTGACTGAAAAACCTAAGGTGACCTTTTCTACTTGTTTTTTTGTCATTCTTTCTTGTGTTAAGATTTGGGAAGGCCTCATTGCTAGGTGAAGTACTGCCATGGCTGCCTACATGAACGTTAAGGCTGGCTAACGTCATTGTGCGAGTGGACTGACCGATGAAATCCCCAAAGTGAAGAGGCAGGTTACGTCATAAAGAACACAGGTAAGAGTCCTGTGTTTCATATCATTGCTGGCTTTTTGCAAGGATGAATCCGGGAAATGGGGAGGGGCCAATTGGGCTCATGAGCAGAAAAGGAGCAAAATATTTTTTATTTGAGAAAATGAAAGGATCTTTTTGGTCTATTTAATTTCCCTTCTTTTGAAAAGTGGAAATGTAGGCTAACCCCTCAAACAACTTTAAAAATTAAAAAATTAGAATCAAGTTTGTTCCCCCGTCCCCCCCAAAAATTGGGTCCTGGATCCACCCTTGGGTATTTGTGGCTAGCTTTAGGGCAACCAGGGCAAGCTAGTTGAATGCACCCACTATACTGGAATTGTTCACATTTTCCTGGCCTAAAGTTCCTTTTCCTTCATGGTTCATTGCTGTTTCATGACGGTCCACATTTCCTGAGACATGTTCAACATGTTCAAGGAGCCATTTCAGGTTTCATGGTTTTAATTGTAAAACTCACAAAATGAAGCGTCTAATCATAGTCATAAAAATACCTTTAGACTGACAACAGCAGGAACATAATTTAGGAAAAGCCCCCATTTTTGGTAACCGTGAGCAAATGGCTGCCTTGTCCCCTGAGGTTTCATGATTTGCTGTGCAGCACTGCTCTGCATCAACGAAGATGGATTGGGGCAACTGTGGCAATTGTCCATCAAACATTATTTGGTCCTGTTAGTCTTTTTATTAAAGTTCCAACCTGGCACAGTTCAATTTTTCTTCCTCATAATATTGCCCATTATTACAAGTCATTAGTAGAAGCCAAGGTGCACAGTATGTTAAATTCAGATAAATTCCTGACATTAGTGAATATTTTGAAAAGCAAATTTAACATACCGGTATTTTCTCAAATCTTATCTGATAGAGCACTGAGAACTGTTTCTCCGAAACGTTTCAAAAATAATGTCTAAAATTAAAAATTACATATATTATGGGGATTTGTTAAAGCTTTTTGAAGGTAAGCAATGAATATATACAAAAATTCAAGTGTTCAGAGCTCTTATTTAAAGAAGGATCTACCTTAACTTTGACAAATTCTGAACCAAAACACAAAAAGGGACCCATTGTAAACACTAAGCAGTATTTTTAGTCACCATCCAAAATTTCTGATTTGTATCCAACTCAACAGATTTGTGCACACTGTTGAAATATTTCTGTCCACACTTTCAGGATCAATTGTTCATCTCTGTAGGAGTTGTTGGTCCATAGATAGGTTTGTGGTCTTCCCTGACTGTTGTTACAGTAAAACAGCGCCCTCACTTGTTAGGAAAAGGGAAAGACAATTTTAAGTGTTTAAAATGTCACTTTTTGATTCACCAAACCCTAAAGGGGTGTCTGGAAAAATATTTTTAACAAAGAATTATACAAATCACAAATGCTTTCAGAAGTAATGGGTCAGCAGTGTCAGAGGAATCCTTTTGTCATAGTTCATTTTCTGACATGAAAATGGATGAAAAGCAGTAGACACTATCAGTTTTTTTTATGAAATAAAAGGTGTAAAAACAAAAAGCGTACGAAGATCCTATAATTTTTGAAGAAATGTCTCAATTACTGCTGCAACTTAGTTCCTTTTGTGATTAATTTCTTCCCAGACCTCCTCACATGAAAGCTATGGGTATGCCCCAGGAGAAGCAGACCATGATGCTGATAAGAAGAGCACCCTCGCCTCCTTCAACCTGGAGAGAAGATGGAGGACAAGATCCTATGGGACTTCACAGAGACGATTCATGAGAATGTTGAGGAGAGGAAGTATAGACGCCAGTCTTCGCCTCCATCACTGAGGAGGAACAGTTTCCAAGATTGCATGAGGGATCCTCATCAGAATCTTAGGCATTGATTCACAAAAAGGCAAGGAAAGGACTCAATTTTCTCAGACATACAGTTCCAAGAATCATACATAGTGATTAATAATTCCAACAAATGGCATTCACATCGCAAAAAATGAGCGTCATTTAATTTGGCTATTTTCTGGCATCAAAACAAGAAACTTCCCCTACAGAGTACTGAAGTCACAAGACATTGAAAACAAATTTTGGTCAACACCTTATCAAGGTCCTTTACGGCCCTGAAAATGATGTATAAAACATTAAGTTTTAACCAAGTAATGTGAGGGCACCGTTTATGAGTTAGAATGATATTGCGGTAATGTGAACGCACGGTCACGGAGTTAGAATTATATTGCGGTAATGTAAAACTGCTATTTATGAGTTAGAATGATATCGAAGTAATGTGAGGGCACTGCTCATGAGTATATTCTGGTAACTAAAGTGAGGGCAGTATTTGTGATTCTGAATCACAGAAATGAAGCTCTTTGAAGATGTGTTTACATGTATCTCAGCATGAAAAAATAACATGTAACTGTTGAGACCCTTTTATTCAGTAAAATAATGCAATGTCTGACATGTATCTGTTGGCAAATATTCCCCCAAATCACATATAATTACAATGTATCTGTGAAAATGATGATTGATACAAAAAAATCAAATTTGTGGTTGTCAGGACATTAAACAGTTTTCCAAAACCTAAACACAAAATGCTAAGAGGTCCAAAATTTCAGTCACTTTTTCTCAAAATGTCCTGAGGTGAGACACATACGTGTACATCATTTTACCATAATAGGGTTGTATAGCACTGGCCAGTCTCATTCATGTCATTGTAACCCCCCCCCAACTCTCTAAGACACTCCCAGTCTCTTACCCCCTTGCCTCAGAGTCATCCCATCCTTAATTTATGCGCTAAGAGAGTGAAGGTGGCCATTTTTAAGTTGTGCAATACCCAAGCAATACACATCACCCAATGCTTTTGACCCTTCTACATGTACATGTAGCTAATTGGGCTCTGAAACATGATTAACCAATTACATTGTCTCACATTCTACCGGTATCAACCAATCATGAACATGAGCTTCATTGTACAATAAGTAAATATGAGA
>NW_019091391.1:1502429-1517044 GCF_001949145.1 Acanthaster planci | reverse complement strand
TAGTTACAGTAAATAACGATGTTATAACCTTTAAAATACATGCTACTGATCACCTCTGTGAAGAATTTTGGAGTCATGAAATTTAAAAACCCGAAATTCAAAAATGACAGTGATCCACAAATTGGCACAAATTCAGCTGACTGTTCCCTGTTTGTGGCACACGAGAACAAAATCTCTGAAAATCCTACACAAGAACATGAAGAAGTTCTTCAAAGTTAATAAATTCCAGTATTACCCCTAAATATACATACACACATATAAATATACATTAAGTAGGCGTAACGTTAGTATTTACTTTCTTCACTGTGGGTACATTTTCAAAGCATTCATTTTGCACTTAAAAAAAAATTTGGAAATCAGGTCAATAGACCTACATACAGTACATGATTGATGTAATTGCAAAGGTTTTGGAACTCAGTACAGTACACAGTGACAGTAGCAAGCGTGTGAACTCAACATTTTTGTCGTGTATGATGCAGGCTTACGTAGGCCTACATGATCATGGATGAAGGCCTATTGAAAGGTAGACCGTTAAACAGGGCCAGACGTACAGTGTATACTCCTCCGTCATATACTGGGCCCTGTTCCAATTCATAGGGATTTTTTTGGAAAAACTTTATCCGGGATATCCGGGGCATAACTAAACATTCGCTTGATTTTATGGCCTGAAATTGCACCAATATGTTCACTTCGTATGGGGTAAACTATCCCCAAGGTTGCTAATTGCAGAAAACTCGCCTTTTCCTCGTTTAGAGGAAAAAAATGTTGCCTTTTTCTTGCCGTTTTCCCACTCCTGACAAATTTTGCCACACTTGCACAAAACTGATGGCCGTTTCGTCATTTTCATCTCACGTCACAGAGTGCGAGCCATGCTACCAATGATTTGCGGCACGCTGTGTGTGACTGGACAGGGAACCAGGCAAGGGCGTTGTGTATGAGCTGCACTTGTCAGTAGAGGACTATATGTGTAAATATAATGTACATGCAATGTTAGAATTCTGGAAATACTTATATGCCAAAGTTTGACAGTTTAGCAAGAAAGACTGGGATTTTGCCTTCTCATCTGAGGTAATTAATGATGCATCCAAGTGCCTGGCCTTCCCAAATTAAAAGGCCAGGCATCTCATGCACATGTCAGTAGAGAACTATAAGTAAATATAATGTACATGCAATGTTAGAATTCTTCTACTTATATGCCAACGTTTGTCAGTCTGGCAAGAAAGACCGTGATTTTGCCTTCTCATCTGAGGTAATTAATGATGCATCCAAGTGCCTGGCCTTCCCAAATTACAAGGCCAGGCATCTCATGCACGCCAGTAAATTTACATGAATAGTACATGCAATTTTAGTATTCTGGAAATATGTGTACTTTAATACAAGCTTGGAAGATTTTTATTCATGCTGCAGCCAAGTGCCTGCCTTCAAGAGTTGATGAGACCGAGTTGACTTGAGACAAAGTTGACTCGGAGCGAGTTGATTCCAGACCAAGTTGGCGACTTCACACTGATGAGTATACAGTGTGTTTACATTGCCATGTTTTGCCGGACCATATCCGAATCTTTAAAAAGGCAATTCTTAGAGTCTAAGTTGCTCAGACTATTACTAACTAATCTACACCATCCTGATGCAGTCGTGTCAAATATCATTTCAAAAATTTTCAAAAATGTATTTTTGACCTTGTTGGGCTAATGTCATATGGGAAGGCCTGGTATTACAGCTGCACGTGAGCACATCATCACATCCAACGACTTGCTTGGGAGGGATAAGCAATTTGCAAGATGTGTGCAAAATCTAAAAGTGGGCATTTGAGCCTACTAAAGTTACTCATGTCATTTTTACAGAAATGGGCCATTCACATGTACTGTAGGCAGTCTGGTGTTGATCCTAGTCCTACTCCTAGCTCCTAGGTTTAGTCTCAACATGGTCTTTTCCTTTCCACGTGGTCTGAACATGGAGGTAGGGTCTGAAGGACTAGGCCTGTGAATTTTATTCCTGTATAGTGTGGAATAATAAAAGCAAAATGCATTGTACTTACTCCATATCACGTAGGTGTGCCAGTGATTCCTCAGAGACTAATTTCTTACGTGTTGTCTTGATGATACACAAAGTCGCGAAAATAAACGGATTAAAGCGACCGCCAAGCGCTCAGTATACAACGTGCACGTGTGCCACCACACCCACGTGTTGTTTGCAGTATGTCTGTCTGTAGTTGGTCCACCATATACCCGTGTTCTGTAAATGGGTTTTCGATGCAGCCTGAGTTTTGCGCATGGACGTCATGCACAGAGTGCCTGGCTTATAGCCTATGACAGAACGATTATGAAGTGCCTTCGTTGTGGTTGCGTCACTACCACAAAAATGAATACCCCCCACCAATTTGAATCTTTTCAACTGATGAGGGGGTGCTTCTGCTCAAGGTAGAGAGACCTCGATATTTGGTTGAAACATGCAGCTGGAGTGTCCCGAATACAAACGGCTAATAGGGGCCTATGTCTGACAAAATGCTCACTTCACAAAAGTACTAGCATAAAAATAATATTTGTACCCAGGAACAGGAGAGATGGGGATGACTTAAATAAAAATATAAAAATTAACTGGCAGTGGGAAATCGAAAAAGAAGGAGGGATGCAAGGCACCATGTGGCGCAAGGGGCGCTGTTCACGATACATATCTAAACTTATCGTAACATCTAACGAACTTTGCATCAAATTTTGTGTACCTCTTCACACTTTTTCAGTTCTACTGAATACAGCTCGGCTGTTCAGAAGTTCGAAACAATATGTCATCCTCCTGTCGATAAGTGGAGGGGGGGTAAATAATCCCTACCCCTGGGCTTCACGCCCCCGCTCCATGCGGTGTTGAATGATTTCAATTGAAAAGTAAATTTTGTTCAATTTAACAAGCCTATAACAAACATTGTACGCAAACACTCGTGGACATGCAGTCCTTGATCTTTTTAACATTGCTGGAGCGCTGCAGCAGCATTATGATTATAATCGTTATCATCATGGCATAAGGATACAAATGGACTACATTATTCTGCATTCCACTCGCGCTCGTGTGGTAACTAATATTGATAGTACTGTGGAATAGCATGTTGACTAAACTAGGAAAACAGTAATGGGGAAAAAGGGAACACTGATAATTCGACATGTTGCAGGAGAAGTGTACAATTTTTCACAAGTGTGAAACAAATTTGGACGGTCCTTTTTCGGATACAAAAAATTAATTTGAAGCCCCATAGGCCCGACTCAGACATGTTGCAGAGAAAGAGACGGCATGGTCTTGGGGGTGGCAGTTAACACAATTTCAACTCAAAATCTTACCGATTCCAATGCAAACAACTGATGCGACAGATCTGATGCCTCATTTTGCGCATCCGGACGGTGGTTCACGATTTAAACATTTGCGTTCAATTTCAATTTTGCGTTTCAATAAAACATGTATAATGCACCAGAATGGCTCTTTTTTCAAGGGTTTACAATCGGCTGATTTAGACAGCTAAACGTTTACGGTGACAAACAGCAGAGACAAATCCAGTTCTCAACATCGCTCAACAATTCGTCGGATTTATTACCACAATAGATTATTGGTTTCAATGTCTTAGGATGTACACGCCTGTTCATCAAGAATTCATCACTTCAATAAAATCTCTAGGGAAACACCAGTCGATTAGATGTTTACAATGGCGTATCTAAACAGAGGGAAATGTACGTTACGGTTGTTACTGGGAACTATGGTCATAGAGCTCAAAGAGGACAGCTTTGCCAGGAAAACCTAACCACATTATCTACAATAAATTGGGAAATCAATAATTACTTTAGAGAGAAAAGTCAGTGTACAGCCCGTTCCACGGTATTGTATACATTACACTGCACTTTTGCATTACATGGCAGTTTAGGAGCATGAAGCATGTCCAGCCATATTCACACAGTCCTAAGCAGACCACAGCTTTGAATTTCTGTTCACCGTTGGCGGGTTTTGAAATTCACAATTGGTGCCCAAGTGCCCCCAATTTAAAAAAAAAAATTGAGTGTTGCTTGGACATCCAAGCTTCTTTTTAAGTTTGAATATTGCTGAAAAAAGTTATCGTATTCCTACAGATAAAAAGGGTCTACACTCAACAGTGCCGCTCCCAGGTAGCCAACTGTAAACTGACGTCCTATCATCTTTGACTCACAGGTATCTGCTGTGCTACATGTAACAACTCCGTTCATTGAAAACTTACGATTTTCCTCAGGTCACAGTAAATGGGCATGCGGGCTAATGTGAAAGCCTACGGCGCTTAAACACGGAGATCGAAAATCAGTACTTGGAAAGATTACTCGAGAGCTGCAACCTGACAGGGCCACAGAAAGTGACATTTCGAGAGAAAGGAAAACTGACAGAACCATTTTTGCCCTAAATGCAATAAATAATGCCTATGGCAGGGTAAAAGCACTTGCCCCAACAGTATGCATTACTTCAGGAAAAATACCCCAAGTGCCGAAACTATCTGGGTGCACCTACACGACTTGGTGGGTTTGAGTACAGAGCTTGTTTACTCTTATTGACTTACAAACTTTAAAGGCAGCATTAATGGCAGCCTTCCGAAGTCCTAAAAACCGTCCTTTGGGGATCTAGTCACACATGCGGTCGCTCAAAAATTTGTGGATATGGTGGTTTGGCGGAAAAAGGTAACCAGCCAAAATTGCCTTGAGAATCGTACAGCTCCAGACTAGTTCCCTGCCAAGTTCTACTGAATGGGAAAATTACCAAGCAGAATTTCTCCGCCTAACACCTCTTTTGAAATTGGACCCGGGATGACCTTTATGATTCCGCTAAACAGAAAACCCTGCTTACCAGATTTCCAAGCAGAACAAAAAACCATTCACATGCATTGTAATGCAAATCGTGATAAGCAATATTCTGTGTACAGTGGGCCTCGGTAACTTTTTTGAACTATGGGTAAACATTTAGAGATTTGTTTTTCTATATGGACTCCATATATGCAATTTTTTTGTCTTGCTTGCCAGGTACGTAAAACACTACAACTAGGGTGTTAATTTAAACCTTGCACATGAACAAAATCACCACCCGAATCCCTCGAAACGCACTCCTCTCTTAACTAGCAGCAACGGAAACCGGGGTTCCGGGATTTGTTCCACTGTTAGAGATACTATAACACAAATTTTCAAAAAACCAAGATAAATGCGCCCCCATATGCACTCCAAGCTAAGCCACGCCCCCCCAACTGGGGCTAACCTTGTTCCTTTTAGGCTTCCAACTCCAGGCCCAGGCCCAGCTTGTGCCCTCCTTGGTTCAAGCTCTTGCCGTCGATGAGGGTGGAGAGGGTTACTTTGACACCTGCGGAGATGAAGGGAGGCTGTTAACAAAAATCACTACAGGGTAAAAACAAGTCGTATTCCTAGGAACAGTTGCTCAGTGTCTGTTTCTGGTTTCCTTTGCATGAAAAGATGTAGAATATGTCTCTTCCCCCAGGACAGGATGCCAGGCCATCAAAAGTTGCTCCCCGGCTACAGCCGGTACCCCTTTGTACTCATGGCTGAAGAGAGGCAGGCAGGGATTGAGTGGCTTGCCCAAGGACACAGCATCATGGCCAGTGGCTGGATTCAAACCCCAGACCCTCTGGTCAGGAATCACAAACCAGACTTTCCCGTCTACCCGAGGGCAAGACCGAGTCTTAATCAGGAAAGCATTATTTGTGGCCATGGCTTTTCCATGTAGCACACAAACAGCTTGTATTTGGCCCCCTAAGCAGCTGTAGGTAAGGCCCTGTCTTGGTTATAAAATAAAAAAATGACGATGCAGTCCAAAATGTCGAACGAATCTTGAGCACATGACCACCAAGGATCAGCATTTGTAAAACGGAAACTTTGTGAAGGCCTGAGGTTGCGGTATCTTGTTTAAAAAAAGTTGGTATTTATCGGCCGAGAACAGTACAGTGCCTTTGACAAGTTTGTTGCGGATAAAAAGACTAACGATTCAAACCACTCACCTGGTCTTAGGGTGTGGGTGTACCCAATACCCACTTGACTTGTGTTGCTGACCTTCGCTCGTAGGGAAGAGTCCTCGTCCAGTGCGTACTTGGCGCCCACAGCGAAGCGCGTTGCATTCGTCCCGGACGTCCAGCCCACGTTGATGGCACTCTCGAGCTTGTCGTTCAGTTTCTGGTAGATGGCCCCGCTGAAATCTGTGCCCTCGTTGCTGTCAGTGGAAATCAACGAGACAATGGCAAAAATTCAAGTAGTTTTCGAAACCTTTGTTAGGCTAAAGATCAAATGCTGTAAAACTGATTTATGACAATATCCCTTGGTCTTCCCTTGGAATTTCTGTCGGTTAATCCAACGGCCAATATTCAATGCAGTGAGAGCACTTCAGTTCAGAGGGAGAACTACCACCTGTCCTTTCCTAAATCTTTTACAATATTTGGCTATAAGACAACAATGTTGATAGAAGCATAGTATTAATGTTTACATCAGAACATTGTAATGAGAAAGTCCTGAGGACTTTACAAATTACCTTGTTTTAGCACGTACCTTGTAATCAAGAACAAAGACGACTGCAGACTTGGGACCTAACATTGTCCTTGACATTTAAGGATCCATGAAATGAGTTTTTCTTAGAATCACTTTTTGTGTATCTCTGTTCTATTCTTAAATGTATGAAGACTGTTTGACATTTTGCTTTGAGTTACGTGAACATTGAAAAATGCCCCGGCATGGAGTGGTTAACAGTGACGTCCTTTGATAGTAGGAAAGTTTTTAACTTTTCTGTCTGCAAGGTTTCTTTGGGTTTTAGAGGAATCCCTGGCTTTCATTACCAGAGAGAATTAATAATGAAAGCAGCTTGCTGGACGTGAACTCACATGGCAGTGTGAAGCTGGAAGTCGCCAGTCTTGTAGCCCAGGGCAAAATTGCTCTTTGTGAGCTTGGACTTGGAGGTGTCAAACGACATCTGGTAGCCGGCCATCCAGCCTTCATAGCTGTCAAGAAAATGAGTGGCTAAGGATTAGTTTGCTGTATTTGCAATTCAGTACTGTTGCTCCACGTAACGGCCACTCATCCATGATTTAACACCCCTGTGTACCCCTTTGTACGATCATGTCATTTTGACAGCCAGGAGCGGTAAAAAGTGGTTGTAAACCGTGCTAACTCCAGCCAGTTAGTTACCGAACAGCTACCAATCCAAGCCATTCCAAATCAAAAAGTAACAGACGACGGAAAGAATTCTGCAGCATTTTTCTGTTCACCACATGAGTCAATTAATAGGCTTCATTTTGTCTGCGGGATCGTGCACTCTGCACATTTCATTTCTTGATGTTCCGCACTGAGAGGGTTTTTTTTTTAAGCCGACTAGGGAGGTCAGGGTCTCGGTGGAAACTTATTTACCCAGCAACGGCTGCGCCGTGAACGGTTGGTCCAGCAAAGTCAAAATCTACATCTGCATTGAGGTTGATGTAGTCCCTCTTGTACCCTGTCTTGATCCGGCCTGTCTTCTTCCTGCATGCCAACGTTGGAAAGAAAAGTGCAGTGAGAAACCAGGACACAGTCGTGCAAATACATGTGGTTCTGGGAGTTTAAAAGTTATAGATGCTGAAGGTTTCTCAGACAAATTTTTAAGTGCTATTTTACACTCTTCTTTAATTAATGCATCGAAACAGCTTGATATCCCTTTTAGGACCAGTGCACTGAAAAGTACTCCTTGTAGCATGTTAAGAATGTTCATTCGAAATTACCCATGTTTCACAAGACAATGGAACCCTATGTTGCTGTGACGGCAATCAGGAAAGACTACTCGAAAGGTTTTTATCTTCTAATTGTGGACCTGAAATTTAGTTGTTGAAAATATTTCCAACACTGACAAAGGGTTGCTCACTGGCTTACTGCAGTGTACTTACATGACATTACAATGAACCACCCCAAAACAAGGAATTTAGAGCAGTAAAATAAAAAACTGCCATAGTTTCTGTGCACAACATTGAGGTATTCTCCCTAGAATGACATCACAGCTTTGCTTATGAATATAGAGATTGCATACATGGCATAGGCATACAAAAACAACGAGGGACAGGAATACCTTATTAAAGTAGCAAAATAATAATTAGAATTAACTTTAATTGAAACACAAGGGTTTATTTTCAGGGTATGTAGTAAGAGCAGTTTCATTTGAGAGACCCTGTCATTGGTTGCTTTATCTGCAAGCATGGAGTTTTGGGCCATTACCCTGTCTGGGGTGAGAAGCTGGTGTCGAACGTGATCTTCAGGCCCTGCGCAATCTGGTTTTCGATGGTGACCTCTGTGGACAGCATGTTGTCGGTCGTCCACTTCTCCTTGAAAGAGAGCCCTGGAATGAAAGATTATCCCAGATATTCAACTGCCCTCCCAAAAAACCTCATATGCACCCTACGTGTCATTTATTCATGTCAGACCACATCCACATTTTAAGGTGAAAAGAAAGTGAGTACCAGCTTACGGTGAAGGTAAGATTTAAGACTAAACAAATAACAGTTAAAACAATCACAGAAAGCAAATCCCTAAACTTACCATAGTCCTTCCAGCTGTATTTCGTCTCCAGGCTTCCATCTACTTTGCCAGTATCATTATTTGATGACCCAACAACATTGAATTCCTGTCAAAATGAAGTAACCCAGTACATGATTTGTTGGTACATAACGACGGCCATGGGGTGCATTCCAAGGGTGGGAAGTTACATTTCAGTTAAAAAACAAACGTTTAGAAAACTTTCCCATATTGTTGAAACGTTGTGCCAACATGTTACAGAGGCTGCCCCTTTGAAAGGACGGAGCAGTTAAACGTTCCAAAAATCAAGTTACATTTTATTTAGGCATCGTTTACAACAAAAATGAATGCCAGATTGTATCAATCAAAACGTCAAACCTCTACAAGGGGCGGTTCCCTTTAATCGTTTGGGAAAATCTGTTTTGGAATTTTTTTGTTTAAACATTGACACGTCCCACCCTTAGCACGTTCATTAAATCTTGTTGGACAAACAGTGTTTGTGCAACTTTTTTTGCCTTGGTCACCTAATGACATTTCATTCAAACTAACTGTGAACTTGGACAATGAATACCTACGGTTTGCATCAGCAAAGTATTCTGTTATTTGTTCATTAGCAAGGCCAATAAAAAATGCTACAGATATGTGCAGGCACACTGGAAATTTGTTTAAAAACACAAAGATTTCTCGATAGTGGCGTTGCAAGATGCTCAAGGCCTCACACACTTAAAAGCTCATACATCCGTGCATGAAAAATCTCCAATAGCAAGTTGCAAATGGGTGGATATTCACATTTGAGATAATGTGGGAAAAACATCTAATGACTCACAACAGCAAAAAGCAGAACTTTTCCCAACCAAATTATCAACTACTTTATCTCACGAGAGTGGAAACTTACCACACCCTTCTGAGTTGTAGTCTTTGCATCCAACTTCACAAATCCAAACCCTAAAAAAGGAAAAAATCCACAGATTAAGACTCTGTCCCGTTTGTCCACTTCCTGCAAACATATTACAAATCTACTTCCTCTTATCTGTAAGTTTATGTAAAATGCACGGTTGGTCCTGCTATTTTTCAAAGAGGCGATGATTAATTGGTTATAATTGAACAGTATATGCCTACTAAAAGTTCCTTACCATTATTCTGAGCAATAATGAATTGTGCTGTAACCAGCAGCACACTGTGAAATAATTTTGTACATGTGTAGTGCGTCAAAAATAAATATGGCTGATATAATTTAGCAACAGTATTTAAAAAAACAAACCTGAACCCCAACCACCCAGTGGTTGCTGGACCTAACCTTCCCCAATCACACAAACTTCAACACCTTGGAAAAACACTCTTATCTCACAGTACCTAATCACACAAACTTCAACGGGTCTTTACCTGTGTGATTTTGTTTGATTGGGTACAGCAGGCCCACTGCACAATACAAAGAGTATGGACAGGCAGTACCTAATCAAACAAAACCACACACCATCATGCTGCATATCCATCCTCAACTGCTGGGATAAAGTGAGAGGGCCGCAGTACCCATTCAGTCAAAATTCAATAGGGTAAGTGCAGGCCCACAGTACCCATTCACAGTAAATTAAACACCGGATAGTAAGCTACCAGTACCCAATGCCACAAACACACTTTACTGGTGTTGAATTCTGTGTGGTTAGGGAAGGTTAGGGTTGATATTGTTCTTGCAAGTCTGTGGTTTTTTAAAACTATGTACGTGCACATGTGTATCACTTAATGAGTGAACACTTTTGTTCAAAATGAACTGCTTCAAAAAATGATGTCTGCTTTCCTGTTCAAAACCTTCGTGTGTAAAAAAAGAAATCTAAATCTAAATGTTATCTAGACAGAATCGTTCTTCCATCCTACTCTGCTCAGAGTTTTTAACACTCGCTTTGTGCCTTTGCCTACCACTGATCATGCATGGAGGGCCTTTATGTGGCCCAAATAGGAAGTGATGCATGCACAGCGTGCGGTGCAGTAATGTTCGTGTGTCTGCATGTTCATGCCCAGGTCATCGTGGCAAATTAGAGAGGAAACTGGCAGGGGAGTTGAGCGATGACACACGACATGCTCCATCACCGCGCATGCCCGCTACAGGAACTTCACAAATCAGGTTCTCTTATGCCTCAGATATTCCTGTTTCTTCATGTACTTGAAATAAATGCATCGACAATGTCCAACAGGACGTAGCAATTTCAGACACAAACACATGTGTATTAATGGAGACAAAACATTCCTGACTTAATGAAATTTTTCAAGTAAGTCCTCATTTCCTCAAACAGATTCTCAGAACACAGATACTGTACATGCACTTACACACTGAAAATTTCAATTCTAAATTTATGAGCTTAAACACATTACTGTGCAGTCCAAAACAACACAAAAGCTGAATGTCACAAATTCATGCATGTATAACATGTCAAATATCTTTGAAACTTCTTTAAACATTACTTTCAGCGCTTCTGTTTTTTTTCAAATGACACCATGTTTAGCAACCCAAGTTCAAGCCAGTGGTCCTTGGCTTGAATTCTTTGCTGCTGACCTGGACATGCTAAACTCTCCGAGAGTGCACAGAGAAGATGCCCACTTCAAGCCCCTTTTGGAGGGTACCATTAGCATATGGGGGATATGCTTGGCATTCCTAGGAATTCACCTCCAGTTGATTAGAACCTCTCCCCCGAATATTTGAACAAGTCCCAGAAAGTCGAAACGTCAATCCACTTCAAACTTCAAATCCGCAACAGGGTATCCTGTCCTGCTAAAGGATTTACAGTCAATTTACACCCTAACTTTACAGAAGAAAAAATAACGTTCGACCAGTTCCTCACCCACTGTTCCATTTACTCTGATCTGTCTACTTGGCTTTTCAGCCAATTATCCCTCCCTCGTAAAAATGATAAAGATGGAAATCAGTACAATTAAGCTTGTACACAATATCAAAGCCAACATGTTGACGTACCGTAGCCTTTTCCGAAAATGTCCCTTGCTGCCTTGCCAAGGTCGGCGTATGTTGGTGGGATGGCCATGTCTGCCAATCAAATGTGGACTTCTGTCTCAAGTCAGAAAGTCTGCGAACAATAAATGCATATGGAAACTGAGATATCATTTGCAAGAAGTGCTTCTGCAAGAACGCAATAGGTTTATTTTGTGCCATTACAAAAAGTAACGTCTCTAAGACGATTAGGATAACAGCCCCCCCAAAAAACAATCCGAAAAGAATACGCCTCCTGAAATCTTGTATGCCTACAAAGTACAAGCTTTCACGTCAATTAGTAACGGCATTTAAAGATGTTAAACATGTCAACCTCCCTTCTGTTTTAACCATCAAAAACAGTCCAAAATGCCTTCCAATTGATTTCCCCCAGTACACAGACACATATGGGAAATTTGACTGATTTTGACTGATATGGCAACTGTGTCAAGAATGCATCTTAGCATAGGAGGGTTAAGGTCAATTTACTGCAGATGCATGTTCGTTGCAATCTAGACAAAGATAAAGGCTAGTCTAAAAATGGCCTAAACAATTGTTGTCTAGGCCTGAATACTTGGGTAAGTAGGGGTATTTTCGACCAGGAGGAAAATTTGTCCAGCTAGCTTATACAAAACCTCATTAAGTTACACAGCTGGTCCAATTTCTCATTTTTCTTATGTCATTAAATACTCGTACGTTTACCCCATATTTTTTCTGTTTCATTCTTTCCTTCATTCAATTCCAACATGTCCAACCACGCCCCTATCCCGCCCACTTGCAATTTTTAGGCCATGAATACCATTGGTCATCCATGGTCAAGACTCATTAGCACTACAGACTACAGTTGCACCTAGGGGCCTACTGCATTTTCTTACATTTTGGACTAGAAAAATAATTGGCCAGGCCTGATATTTAAAGGTTTGCATCTACCTAGCATAACAACCATGACAACTGAAAGATCTACACACTTGGTGACGATCTCTGAACCGGAGGGTTTGTGAATAAATCTCTGTCAACTGTTTGTGCACAAATTAAAATGCTATGAAAAGGTGTAATCGTCGCTCAAAGTTACATCATCATGGGTACCAGTGATCTTTCCAGCAATCGAAATACTGCAGCAATTCTCACGCCATGGGCAGAGCAACCAGCGATGGACACTGCCCAAAATTGATGTGGTTTTTGTTTTAGGGGTCACCGTGAGAAAGTAGCCTTAAACAGCTTTTCCTCCAGAGGAAATAAAAAAGCAAAATGTCACTTCGAGGGGAAGTAAAATGCACTCACTTTCTACATATTGCATACTCATTTGCATTAAAAGACAACCCTGGGGTGTACTTACTACTCGCCTCAGCGTTGAATCCAATAGTATTGGCAGTACAGCGCACGTACGCAAGAAGCCGGAAAATGGCGTCCAATCGGGTTTCACAAACTTTGCTCAGGGCCCTGACAGGCCACTACATTGGTGGCGCACTACAAGATGTCTTTCGCCGACTTTTTTTTTGGGGGGGGGATAATGGTTATCATTGTCGTAGTATTAACAAGGAACCGAAAAGGATAATAATTTATTCATATTTCAATATTATTACCCCACCGCCACCCTTTCGCTGTATTCACGATATACTGTTTTTGTTTGGATGTAGGCCCCTTCATGTCTTAATAATCATGGTTTTTACTAAGAATGAGCACTGCGCAATGAGAATTTCACGAACTGTATACTTCTCCAACATCCAGCTTATTACTCACTTGTCAATCATGCCAAGCTCCTCAAGATTTCACAAATATTTGGCGGTCATTTTGACACTGCATGTAGAAGAGAAGCAAATAAACCTTTTTATTCAATACTGACACTGCATGTAGAAGAGAAGCAAATAAACCTTTTTATTCAATACGAGGGATTTCCAGTCTAAATTTTTGTCGTATTGTTATGTAAAGGAACTCATACCACGATAGATCCAGAATATATTTTAGGGGGGGGGACTTGGTATTTTTCGGGGTGGGAAAAAATTGAATTTTTCCATGGAACCCTTTATAGCCTTCAGTTTCTAAGGGGTGAGGCTACATTCTAGGGCTTTTTGCACATCTTTTAAAGAAAAAATAAACGAATGGAAATGGGCAAAAAATTATCGTCTTTCTTTCGTTATTTTTCAAGGAAAAAATCCTGAGGGAGAAGCCTTGCATTCCTCCCTTTGGCCCACCGGGGTCTGCCCCTGAACATATAGGGACGAATAGCATCAAATAATTAAAGCTCTTGACTAAGGAACAAATTTTCAGGCAAGAAATGTTAATTTGTACTAAGCGAATCAGCCCCAAAAGAGGATGACGTGAAGTCAAATACCATTTGTGGGCCTCTTGCTCCTACAATTTCTGTAACTAACGATATAATTTAAAAATCCTATCCTTTTTATAACAATATTCATAACTAAATACTCATGCTCACGGCAAAGTCCTACTCCTGTTGTCTCCTAATCCCATAATTTTATTTGATATGTATTTTTTTAATTACTATATTATTGAACTCTGAGATTTTGGTCTTGAACATTTTTTTTTTGAGGAGGATGAGGAGACAGTTGAAACGTTGGCACTTGATGGCTGCCCACACTGAGCAGCGTATGTAGATGATATGGGAATTTCACAAAAGTGCGCCTCCAAGAGTTTGCAACGCGTTGACCAATCACAACACGCGAAATCTGTCGATCCTATCCAAACGCTCATTATGTCGACAGATTTCGCGCACTGAAATATATTCAAAGTATTGCAAACTCTTGGAGGGGCACTATTGTGGATCGCCAGTATTGAACAACTTGAACCGTTAATGCCTTAATTTAACCATTTCATATAGAGTTTGCATGTTATTCCATTAAGTTATGTATTAATTCCTTTCACTTGAGCACTTTCCGAACAAAGTGTCAGTGACCTTTAATATGCATGGTCGAAAACTAGTCTGATGGGAAGGAAAACCAATCGAAAAGAGATCTGAGAGCAGATAAAACATATTGATTCAAGCCATCTAGATGCCGAAGTCTGCTTTGATTTTCTTTGAAGGGTCGCTGTCGGTCGGACCGCTGACCGGATTGTTGTGCTGTCTGTTGCCTCTGCTGGCCTGATTGCTGAACACTTTG
>NW_019091391.1:1398618-1502276 GCF_001949145.1 Acanthaster planci | reverse complement strand
TTGCCGGTGTTGCCCTCCACGTGGCTGTCGGTCTGAAAGAGACGGATCTGGTTGTCGGTGAGGGCATTTGCTGGTAGCCTTTGACACAGCAGGAACACTTGATAGAGAAATGCCAGGATGATGGGCATCATCTGAAAAAAGAAGGGATGACACCAAAAATTACAGTTTGTTACGCTTCTGAGCAGGCTACCAGGCATGGGGGCAACAGAAGTTTGAAAATATCTGCAGATCTTAGCAATGCTTTAAAAAACGAAAAGCAACGGTTTGCTATGTATGTTAAATGATTTCTTTGCGAAATTAAAAAGCGCATTTGAGAGACAAAAAAAAGGGAAAAAGCTTCCACGGTTATACCTTTTGCATTAACGTCATTTTGTTTTTCTGGGGACCGTGCACGTCCCGTATGTGGGTTCATTTTAGCATATTGTGGTCGCTTTGATCTTAATTTATTCACCATTTCAGCTCTTGTGCACAGATTCAAAAGTTGTCCACCAATGCACGTTATTAATAACTTGATTTTTCATGAAATTAATTGTTGCCTGGTCTTTGCCCGCCACTGTTACTGGCTGCATCGGATAAGTCTACAGGGTATATTCCAGCAGCAAATTGAAAACTTTGTGATAATTAACGTACACACTGATGTGCCCTGGTTATTTTAAGTGAAGTTTGAACTGCCGTGAAAAGTTTGACCGCCTGAGGGAAGCGTGCATGACACTCTACAACAGCAGTCAGATATGTAAAATCCTCTACAGTCGGTATCATTTTTCCCTTCCTTCCCACAACGATTATATTCTTATTATATTAAAAGATTCATCATACAGGATGGAATTTGTTCTTTGGAAAGCAGCTAATTCCCTCTCACCTTTCTCGAATATCTTGGCAGCATCATTGGGATGTGACTTCCGTTCTTTAAATTTTACAATCAGATGGTACTGTATCACAACATCAAACATCAGGGTGAATGTGGCATCAAACTGGACAAATGTTTCATGCTGTCGTTACCATGCATCCCGCACGGACTCATTTGCAGCTCTGACCGGCCGATCGGCGTAAGACAATGTTTTTTTCCTCCAGCACTTTCACAAATAACCCAGTTGCCTCAGAAATTTAATCGATTTTGTTCACGAGCCATTTAAGCTTGGTTCGATGCAAAGGACAAAACTGAAGTCAAGCTGTACCATCCAGACGGGAGAGAATCGATTAAGACTTAACACCGTCTTTTTAAATAAAAGGTGATCGATTTATTCAGGGTGAAACTCTAACTGCTGCAGCATTTTTTTTACCTTATACAACCTTTTGCAGCGCCCTCAAGACAAAGCATTCCAATTAACGTTAATCAAATCCTTGTTTCACTGGCATATTATAAATAAGACTGTTGTGCAGTGACGAAACAACTTGTATTTGTAAATTCATCTATGTTGGGATAACAATCGACTAGGTTTTGTAACTCTGAAACGGTACATGTACGACTCCCGACTGTTCGATGGTGGTCCCCGTCGACAGTCTCAGTGGAAACAAAATTACAATCAAGAACACTTTAGCAAGAGCCACCGTGCTCTTGCAATGTAGCAACTACTCTCCTGACATGACCACAAATATTCAAGCGCCGTATATTCATTTTTGGTGTCAATTTAGAATCCAGGAGCCCCTGCCGAAATTCGGGCGATTCACAATAGCCAATCACGATACGCAAAATCTGTCGACCCTTTTCAAACGCGCAAGTGAACATCGCTTTAATTCAGTTCAATATGACCGACTTGGGAATAACGCCAATAGCAAAGCACTGCCTCGATGTCCCCAAGCTGAAATTGTGATGCTCTAGGTCCAGAGGATTTCTTGCTTTTCAAATTTCTGTGGTTTATACCAGCTCGCCAGACGATATTTGCTCCCATGGCGTCAAGATCATGATATTCACCCTGGTCCCGCTCCAAGGCTAGTTGATGAAATCCCCCACCCCTTTAACACTAGCTCCCCCCCCCCACTTCACGGGGTTTATTTTGTTTACATATCAAGAATGGCTCCTGTATATTCTGTCACCGAAGAGGGACTTCGAGGCTGAAGCGTGAGGTCCTCCAGATCAGGAGTCTCATTTCTCATTCTTATAACGAGGGGAAAGAGTTCCGTATAATATTATGGACAACACTTGTGCACAAACCTATGAGACGTCTGAAAAAAGGTGTTTTCTAAGTGAATGATTCGGGGTTTTTCAGTTAAAGTTCACTTTTCAGGGCATGTTATCACTCTTTGATGGCTGTTATAAAATGTAAGGGAGATTAGTTTTGTCCGTATATGGAACTCTTTCCTAAGTGAGGAATTTACGTAACATGATTGTTAGTGTGTTTATTTTCTTTTCTTGTTAATAGTACAGAAATTTGGAATGATAACTCCGTAGGCCTCTCAGAACTCAGAAACTGTATACCCGTTTCCTCAATTTTGACAGGTTTGAGAATAATCCGCGAATGAAGGCAAGAGTTTGAGTCCGTCGTGCTTCCTATTTTTGCGTTTTCCCCATTGTATACACGTTGGTGGAATGTTTGGGAGTCATGTTGACTCTGCATATCTCAGCTGAGGAAAATCTGAAAATTGTCCAAATGAGCCCATCCTGGTGAAAGGGGATATGTTTCTCTATGCACAGGTGGCTCTNGAAATCTGTCCAAATCGGGCGATCGTAGTGGCATCTGACACAAACTCGTGAATCCAATGATGTAAGTTTCATATAAGCCTGTAATAATGGCAAAAGAAGGCAAAAGTTCTTGTCCTCCTGCCTCATATTTTGTGCAATTCTCGCTTTTCCCAGAAGTTACTGGGCCTCTTCCCGCGTAAAGATGACTTCGTATAATATATTAGACCACATAAGGTCTGAAACTTGTCCAAATCGGGAAATCGTGGTGGCATCTGAAAAGGCACATGTTCCTCTATCCATTGGTAAACGTTTCATACCAATATTTTCTATAAGACTAAGAAGTCACGAGTTTTTGTCCTACTGCATCGTAATTTATACAAACAGTTCATCCACACGTTACGGTGTCTCTTCCCGCGTTCAGATGGATCTCTAACCATATTTAAGCGTCTCCCCCCCGCTCTTTAAAAAAGGAATGGGTAATTAATAAAAATGAGTAAAGATAGTGCACCAATACGATTGTAAACAGTGTATGACATGTACTGTTCCATCATCGTTTCCGCCTGTCCACCTAGCCAAAAGTACACCTAGAAAGCTCAGGCTTAACTCTCTATGATTCAACTCAAGTGTTTTGGGGTCGGGCTTGTTGGCACTACGCCTGTTTGCACCATCTGCTAAGGTTGAATAGGAATGGGGGATTATCAAGCAGGTTCATTGTACCAACGATTTACATAATTTTCCTCAATCCCTTGTCTCAACAACCGGGGGGGGATAAAGCCCTTTAAAACGCACAAGTATATAAATATTGGAATGGTGTGAATTAGAGGCGGATTTTTTAAAGGCAATACAAGTTAAGAACATTTCACTTAGTTCAAAACTCCATATTTCATAAACAGGTCACTTGGAAAGTGTATGACCACTGGCTGTACAGTTAAAGTTGACAATGATAAAACCAGCGCCGTCCAGAGCGTTTTGGCCGAGTATTGGTGTGCATGTAATGGCTCATGAGCAAAGGGTTTCTGACTCACGAACAGATGGTCACTGGTTCAAATCCACCTGTTTACTGCCCGAGGCAAGTCACTTTACCACGGTGGTTTCAAAAAAGTGCGTCGAGAGTTTGCAACGCACTGGCCAATCGCAATGCGAAAAATCTGTGCACTCAATGCGCGTTTGGAAAGGGTCGACAGATTTTGCGCATTGTGATTGGTCAACGCGTTGTAAATTCTTGGAGGCGCACTATTGTGAATCGCCTGTATGTCACAACAAATTAGTGCAGGTACTCTGATGGATAATTTCAAATTTGCAATTCAACGCACGTCAGTGCATTAAGCGAGCCTGGATTAAAGGGAGCCTCAGAACACATGCTATCATAAAATCGTCTGGCACCACTCAAATCTAAACTTTGCGATTAAGGGATCATGATTGGTGCTGTCTTGAATAAGGTCTATATTTTTTTTCGTTTTGGCAATCAGTGCATAGTGTTCCACATTTTCTGAGCTGGGCTTTTGGAAACTAAGCCTACTACTACTTGCAACTTTGATATGGACGTAGGATTTAAAGCAACGCATCAGATATGCAGGTCAAAGTACGAAGGATTATGTCAGAATCTGTTTAATGACCATGTACTGAATCGGACTTGTCGATAAAAGTCTAAAATTGAAGCATAAATGTTTGCTTGGTCTTAATATGAAATGGGTGTATTTTTGAATGTCGCAAGTAAGACCAAACTTGTTAATGCCCCCTCGGAAATAGTCTAAATCAGTACAAGACCAGAGACTATAATGCATGGACAACAGTGGCTAATTCGTTTAGACTTACTTTCTGTATAATTGCGCGGTTTAATTATGTAGCAGTCTTTTAATGCCCCTGATTTGTGGAACGTAACAAATTCCTTGCTTCTTCATGCCCAATCTTTGTAGTCCAGCTTAACCCTAAAGGAATCGTGGGCGAGGTCCAGCCCTCCCTCCCGACGTTTTTTCCCGATATCGCCGCAGGTTTTTTCAGGAGTTGAGCCTTTAAAGAGATTTTTAGAGTAAATCTTTACAGTCATTTTGACATCACTTTTGCGAAACTGGAACGTACTGTTGTTTCGCATCGCCCATTTTTCAGACAAAGGTCAGTCAAAAAATGGTTAGATCTACTTTTCTCCACTGTGGTGCTCAAAGTACGCCGGTTGGCACTTGCGTAGCCTCGCTCATGTGACCAACACAACAAAATGATTTTTCTAATTGAAGTCAAGTCACATTTGTAATGATAGGCGGTGTCGTGCATGCCATTGGCACAACTAAGTTCTTCGTAGGGAGCGGAACACCCCTCTCCCGGCTGTGAGATCAGCCAAAATAACCTTTGAGGGTTAAAGATCAACACGCTAAGACGAAGTGTAAACAAGGCGTCACAGAATACAGGGGATATCCGTTATCAGCAATTAGAAGTGCCTTTTCCCCTAGGGCCAACCTGTTACATAAGGGCCACCAATTTCTCCTGAAAGCACTTGCTTGATTGCCTCTGCCAGGCGCCCCGCAAACCCATTCCTCCGCGTATCAACAAACCTCGAAGATGCCTTCTTACAAGCTCACGTACTTTGATGTTCGCGGAAGGGCCGAAACTATCCGGATGCTCTTTGCTGTGGCAGGGCAGAAGTTTGAGGACGTACGAATCACGGAAGAACAGTGGCCTGAGACGAAAAAGACTAAGTGTCGCTGATGTCGTTATAGGTTGAAATTCCGCATGAGACATTACTTTTGGGTGAAAGTAGTCTCCACGTTGTCATGTTGGCTTCAACAAAATTGGGAGCAAGGCATGGACCATTGCCAGAGTAATGTGCCAGGGCACCAGTGTTCTGTAGGCCTTAGACACCAGTTTTCTTTAGGCCCTGTGCCCGCACCACCGGTGTTCTAAAGGCCTGAATCCCTTCCTCGGCATTAATCTTGCAGTGTTTGTCAATGTGTTTATAAAGGCTACCTGCTCTCTGGATATTATAGCAAGCTATGAACTAGGATTATAGTTTGGAGCTTTCCGAAATTCAAAAACTCGAAGACAAGCTGAGGCATTTGTGACTACCTAAATATTCGTGTTAACTGTTATTTCTCAGCCTCCCCCCTTGGCCCTAGGCACTATGCCCACTATAGGCCTCGTAGGCAATGAGATTACTTGATATAATCTGGCCCTGCATTTAATAACTTTTCCTTGCGTGTTTGCTTCATTAAAGCACCGAGGTTAGAAAAGTCAAGAAAACGTGTTCACACGTGAAGTGAACGTTTCCGATGACAATAGTGCGAAACACTTTTAACGTAGGGAGTGGTTCATGCACACGGAAACACGGCTTGGTCCGGCCTCGCTCAAAACCGGCCATTTGCTCAAAGGGAGGCAACATTTGCAAAGAAAATGGATTTGTTTTACATTATGTAAATTGGGACCTTGAGGCGCTGGTGGCATCAGACATACCAGTCCTTTTCCAAGGTATCGCACGTGCTCAGAACTATGCACGCATGCTCAAAACAACGCCCGCATGCTCAGAACTGGTACAAAGGACAGGTATGTTTGTCGCCACCAAGCGTCTCAAAGTCTCCCATTGGTGGGCTATTACGTAAGAACCATTTGAGTATTGATATCACGCTTGATTTACTCTCATATTTTTGCCCACATCAGAGGTCCCATTAGGTGCCCTTCCCGTCCTGGAGATTGACGGTAAACAACTCATCCAAAGTAAAGCGATTGCCTCCTACCTGGCTAGAGAATTTGGTAGGTTGCTCGAAGAAAGCACCAGAGATTGATGTATTAACCGGACACATAAAAATGATTGGAATTTAAGCAATGGGTTTTTAACAAGGTCATTAAAGGTTGAGAATGTTCTTTGAACAACAACATATTGGATTCACAAAAATGGAGGCGCCCAACATTTAGGAGGGGTAGAGGCGCCGAAAAAAACCGGGTGAAACACGAATACACCAGCGGGGTAGAGTTTTTCTTTTCATCTTGCTGAATTGTGGTCTTCAAAGTTATTGAAACACTTACTTGGAACAGAGGCAGGAAAACGGCCCCCCCCAGTACACTTATAACCACTGTGGGTGGGGTTTTGAGCCAGATGCGCCCCCTCTTGATCAGCTACCGAAGAGGGTGAAGGAGTACACTTGAAAAATTGGTGTGTTATATTAGTGTTAATTTAATACCATGGGTGTTATAAGCCAGCCTAGAATTTCAAAAAGCCAAGGCCCTTCGGGAACGAAGCGCGCGCGTTAGTGGGCTGCGCTGATAGGACAGTCACGCGCACGCGTTATTGTTCCCGAATGGCCTCGTGCTGGGTGTGCGCTGTTGGAATACCGAACTGGCTAATTGTCTTTTAATTTTTTTTTTCTCGACAGGGTTCTACGGTGCCAATAGCTGGGAATCAGCCAAGATTGACGAGATAAGTGGGGCCGTGGAAGATATTTGGCTTCCTTACGTTCGGATTATCATCTCCAGTGACGACAAATCCAAAAAGGTAGCAAGACTGAATTTCATAAAAGTGGCTTACGGAATAGAATTAATGTATTGAGCATGGGCATAAATTTCGGGGAATGTTGGGTATATACACCCCACTATTTGAACAGAGTGACGGGCTTTTGAATCATTCCCCACTTTTTTCGTAGTGAGAAAAAACTTTAGGTGAATTATGAAGAATTTGTTGGACTTCCAAACAACCAATATGTCTTTAGAAGTGCTCGAAAGGGGAGAACAAAAAGCAATAAGTCGTTCTTATATACGAACTGATTCTGCAAGAAGGTAATACAAGTTTGTATCGCGGACATCGCCCCTATATAGTGTCATATGGTGTCAACACCTTTCCCCATTTTCAAATTCTAATGGCAGGGCAAGTTTTTCCCCCAACATTTACCCATTCCCACCAGCAAACCCAAATATACGCCACTGATACTGAGAATGATATGCCATACTTTGCTTGTTAGGACTTTTGCCCTATTTCATATCCTGTTTCTACGTTCATATTAAACCCCAAAGAGCTAAGGGGATGGACTCCTGATATTTTCCTCCAATAAATGTTTGTGCTAAGCCCTCTGGAATTAAACCACGTTTAAATTGGAAATACCATGTTTGCAAAAACGTATGGGGCGCCATCAGAGCCACAAATCCATGGGACAGTTGTGAGCTTGGAGGGAGACCCCCCCCACTTTTAGATGGTCCGAAAAAAGTCAGCTTTTTTCCCCAGTTTTATTAAACTCGTTTCTTTTTAAGCTGACCCCGCCCAAACTTCGGTCCGTTTGTTTAGGATGCCGAGATGAAGAAACACTTTGAAGAGAAAGCCCCCGTTTTCTTGAGATTTCTGGAAGACCAGCTCTGCAAGAACAACGAAGGCGATGGATTCTTCGTCGGAAAGAAGGTAAAACAATCTTTCATAAAACAATGAAGAGACTTTTTTTGATCGCCCACTCTCTTTATAGCTTGTAAAGTTAAATAATTGTAAGAAACTTCCTCTAAGAGGATATTTTTAGTTTGAGCTGCCAGAGACATTCATTTACTTCTCCTGCCTAATTTGCCTTGAGTAGAAACACCCCCTCATGGATTGAAAAGAACCGTGTTGGTGTGTGTGGGTGTGTGTGCGTGGGGGGGGGGGTCATTTTGTCGGTTGTGATGCGACCTTAACGCGTGCAGTTCATAGTCGTTTGTAACCCATGCACGGAAGTGCAGTTCCCGCAAGAGGAACCTCCGTTGTTAGGCAAGTTGCGCCCTCTTTTGGTCCAGCTCGGGGCTCATTAGACAATTAAAAAGCACCCATTGTTAATGAGCTGAAAGGAACAATCCAAATCTTTCAAATCAGACAAACGTGTAAGACGAACAGCTTCAAGCAAAGGTGACATATGATTCAACTTTTGGGAAATTTAAAAGACTTATAAGGGCACGTCTTTCTGGGTAAGGCGTACGCTTTACGACGTGCTACTGTCGTTCCGCACGGTAGAAGCACTGCGTTTAGCGCCAGTTTGGTAGGGCAAATAAGTGTATGCGACACGGCAAACCCTTCAGTTTGACGGGGTATGCCGCAGCGTGATGTGCAGCGGAACAACACCTCCTCCTGAGGATCCTTTGGTTGGAACTGAACTTCGCTAGTTTAGAACTACTCTGAAATGCACGCGTTACGGTCGATTCAATACCAGCAAAATGATCACCCCGACTAAGCTGGCTTTTTGTAACCGCTCTTTTTTTTTTTTTTACTAATTTCGGTACCTCAGTAGCCAAGGCCTTAATTGATTTCCACAATAACGCAACATTAATGGTGAATGCAACTTTTTCCTCCAGATTTCTATGGCAGACTTGAACTTCCACACTTCCATTGAATCACTGGAGACTACCTCACTGCTGGGCCTTGAGAAATACCCCAAGTTGACGGCTCTGAAGGCTCGCATCTCGGCTCACGACAAGCTCGCGCCTTACTTGGCTAAGAGGGCCAAGACTGATATATAAGAGACGTGACGATAAAAATAAAAGACCTTCAAAATATTTCTGTCGAATTAGAGCACCAAGAAAAAATAAGAGATACAATGAAATCAGGAAAAACAAACAAGTGAAAACAAAACTAGAGAGAAAAGGCGACACTCAGTGATTTTATTTTTTTAAAATGAAAATTTCTTGTTCTAGCAGCGATAGCAAGGTTTAACTATTGTCACAAATTGCAGAGATATGAACTTACATTATTTTAATTTAATATTAGTCTTTTTCCCTTTCTGACTTACAGAGGCTATTTTTAGGAAACCTTTCGATTAGGCCTAGTAGAGCAATGTGCTGCGACACAATGTAGGCCTTTTAAATAAAAAGGAATAGACCATAATTATTTGAAACAGATATCAACTTACATTCAATTTCTCGCCATTTAATTCACAAATATCTTGGACTTACGAACAAGTAAATGTGTAGCTGCATCCTTGCAAAAAATGGCATATTGAATTGAAATACTTCTTTCCAAGCGCTTGCGTATGGAGGACTGGCATACTGAACAAATGCACGTGAATGATATGGGTGCAATATGCCGGCCTGTCAAAATAGAGCACTCGGTGACATAAAGCCAAAATATGTGCTGTCGTATCTATTAGCAAAACGGAATCGGAATCACGTCTGGTCGTCAAATTCAAACTGCTTGCAAGCAAACTTGCGGCACAACGTCTTAGTCACAAAACAAGAAACCCCCCCCAAAAAAAACAACAACACCCAAACAAGGAAATTACCCGTAAAACTAAATCATGTCAAGGATATGCAAAAACTTAACTGTAATTAATAACCGCACAATCGACAATGCATTAAACAAAACCCCCTAGTTACTTTGCGACTTTGAATCCTCAAATAAGCATGCATGTCTGTGCAAAAACCACATCATATTTGTAATCGCTCGTGAGCCACCGAAGCGAATTTCCTACCAAAGAAGGCACAGTTGCTAGGAAAATTGTGCCCTCTCCTTATACCGCCCGGGACCCATTAAACCCTTGTGATTCGTCATCGTCAGGCATAAGACGTTAACATTGACATGGACATAAATTCAGTTTATTGTTCCCAGAGCTGAAGAAATCAAACCTCGTTTTTGTCATCCAGAATTACTTTTTGCAGGTTTTCTCCTGAAATGGTTCTAGAAATCGTTATCCGATCTGGGTACAATGCGCTACACCTTTGGAAAGCAAAGTCCTAAAAACACTGTCTTGTGCATAAAGTTACCGCGGCTGAAACTACAGTAGTACAGAATACCTTTATGGGAAACTAACAGTCTTTGGATTCCTCAATCGTAGTGAGAGCGGAAGCCTAACTTGCTGAAAGCATCTAAAGTAACATTACATTAAAGAACAATACACACATGTCCACCCCCACAGACTTTTGAAAAGCGATTGGCACCAATGAAGAATTTCATTCATGATACAAAGACGAACAAAGAGAACGTGGTCCTCTTTTCTTATCCATCTCACTGTCACCTACGTTTTTGTCAAGTGCCTTTCCTTCTTCGAGTCCTTGGTGCTGGTCTTGGCTAGCTAACCCGGTTGTCCAGTGTGTAGCCAACTGATGTCACACACGGTTTGATTAGCTTCCTTAATTATATCCACATGCAATAATCCAGCCTATGCTTTTGGAGTGCTATGCTGTGTGCTATTCCAGTTACCATGGTTCGAAACATTGACTGCTAGATTGAAACCTCCAGGGGGCTGACGTAAAGGTTGAGTGATTTTTGTTTATAACATTACCTCAGCAACGGGCAAAATATGAGGTATTCACTTCCGCTTTCCATGCATGTTTCCCACACATTAACTAATTCCTTTTCTTCATATTATGATAATAGAGCATCACATTCTAAATGGCTTTAACAATCAGCTTACAACGCAGTAAATAGATGCATCACTGCGCACGGTTAGCCGTGGGGTATCAATCAACACTGGGTTTCTGTAAGGTCGAGGAGTTCTTTCTGCAAAATATTCCACCAGCAAAAACAATGGGTTAATCCATACGTACATGTGCATAATGTTTCTGAAAATTACTTCAGGAAAACTCCATTTTCAAATATGATGGCTCCAAACCTAGATAAACTAGACAACTTGTGCACGCAATACCACACGCATTCAGAAAAGGGTATTTAAATCTGAGATGATTTGAGAGAGTTCATTTAGGAGCCTGCCCGGGTGAGAGCAGTTTAATCAAAGGAGTGAAGCATTTCAAAAAGAAAATGTAAAGAATTTTGAAAGTCTATCGCCTAGTTTGTGGTTAGTGCTTTTCATACTTTTTAAACACTGGAAATCCTAACCCTGATCAGTAAATTAAGGTAGGCTTTTGTTGTAAAAGTTCTGGTGTTAAAATCAACACTTTCTGGTGGTACCAGATGACCAAACCATAGGGTGTTACTTTGACAATGCTGGTGGTACTTTGCACACCTATAAATGTTACAATGCATTGGGGAGTGTTAAAAGTAACACCCAATAACACCGAATTTTAACACCAGTGAAATGTGTTGATGTAGTCCTCTGATAATCCGGGGGCGGGGGGAGAATTTAACACCCCAGCTTTTGCAGTGTTATTGCTCGCTAATTGCCAGATTCTGGACGAATAGTTTGGCAAAGCACGTTCATCTGTCGTAGTCTTGATGGTGGTGCAGAGTTTAACCAAATCATCCAGTGCGTCTCTGTGATGAAGCGCCTTCATAGGAACCAACTGTTCGAGCGCGTAATGTGTTTCAATGGCCCTCTCAGGCGTATTCTAGACCCGGTTAAATGATAATAGAGTCCCGCTTCGTTATTCATTTTCGATGGAACTTTGATACCCGAGTATTTGATCGTATCGCGCAATGGCAAGATCTTTTCAGAATTTAGAGACTCTGACCTCTTTTTTTGGCAGGAAAGGTCAACACCATGGTTTGGCTTTGCAGTTTTAGTTTCATATATTTGCAACCGCTCCAGATATCGGCATTTCAGAACGTTTATTTGAAAGGCAGCCCCATTACAGAGCCCTACAACGGTTTCTTGCGGTGCTGTTGTCCTGCGGAGTCGATATCATGGTGAAATACGTGCTTCACTATTTCAAGGGGCAGGTGCGCGGTGAGAGCATTCGGCTGGCTTTCAAGCTGGCCGAGGTCGACTTTGAAGAAAAGAATTTCGACTTTTCGGAATGGCCGACGTTTAAGCCAAGTGAGTCTCCTCGTTGTAGCCGTCGTCTCTGTCGTAGCAGTCATCACCATATTTGCTGTCATCTTCATCATCATCCTGGCCAAAATCTGGAATCACATCATGCTTACCACGCTGGGAAAAAAATTATTCCCCGTTTAAATTTTAACCAAAGGGAGTGTAAATACTGCAACTGTACTTGAGATGGATTGCTTCTCCCCGGTGTTTGTTTTATTACAAAATTAGCGTATACTGCTCTTGTATTTCTGTATGAGCCTCAAGCTCTTAGCAACGTAGCCTACTTGCGGGAACCTCACTTCGTTGTTTCACAAACGATTATGAAATACACGCGTTACGGTCGCTTCGATACCAACAAAATGAATATTCCCCATCCGCCTGGCTCTTTTCAACCGATGAGGGGGCACTTCTGCTCAGTATACAGTACACTTCGCTTGAAGCATACTACGGGCTTTCGAGCTTTTCGGCGTGAAGTTCAAGTGAATTTGAGCAAATGAGCGAAACAGAAAGCAGGCGATTTATCCCTTCGTTGTCACCGTCGCCATCGTCACATCAACCGCCACCACAACCACCAAAATTACCAAATTGAATGTCATAACTACTCACCACCAGGCCGGGGTCCTTATGGCACTCAGTCAGTGTCTATATCTTGCTGATCTTGTCCATGTTGCTATGTCAGGCAATCTCTTCAACTCCTTTCTGTCGCTCTTAAGTGACCTTCTCGGCGGCCAATATTTTGTCATTGTTTTCTAGAGTTTTAGTCAGTACGTTGCATTGTCACACATTATGTCATGTACGACTGAGGTTTGCGGTAGGACCATGCAAGGATATCTCTTTCTGGGTACGTGTGGTTCTGAAGAAAACATGTGTTATGTATGTCTGAGCTTCACTTATCACACATGCGTCATCCCTCAGTAATGATATCGCAGTATGTAACCCTATTTCTAGAAAGCAGTCATGAAGTCTTATAAGATTCCGAAGCTGTGAATATACATGCATCGATTCCTCTCATCAGACTATCCGACCCAGCAAGTGCCAGTCCTAGAGGTGGACGGGAAGATGATAGGACAGAGCAAAGCCATCTTACGATGGCCAAAGAATTCGGTGAGTTTGGTATCATCGGAACAGTAGACTGGGAAAGTCACCACCCAAGAATCATTTTATTAAATCATATTACCTGAAAAAGCTTCCAAGTATAGTAAACTATAGTAAAGTAGGCTTTGAGTTTGGGCCTGTTGTGCACCAAATCTTATAGCGGCGACTTTCATTAATTAAAAGTTGACCCATCAATTAACGATGAATATCGCCCAATTTAATGTTGTCGATAGGGTTTCACGGTAAGACGAGTTTGGAGTGCGCCTTCATAGACCAGGTCGTAGACACGGTTGAGGACATCTGGGCGGCACTTAATCTTGTTTTTCGCGGGCCCGCCGAGACCAGGGTACGTACGAATTGGTTGGGTTGAAATCGGATTGGTTTTGTTATCACATACACTTGTTGATGTACTCATCAGGATCGTCTATGATCTGGAAACTTGGGGGTACATTCCACGCAGCAATGATTACTGTTAACTATAGTCCTTCCAACGACGTCCAGCGGTGGATCATTGAACTATCTATTGGGTCGATCGTATGGAACTCGGCCCTGGGAACGTTCGCACTGTTTCTTATTATGACCTGACTCCATTTATAAGTAATTGGGAACCATTTAAATAAATTTTAAAAAAGTACGAGATCACAGATTAATGGACACTGCAAGAGTTTCAGCCAACTAGTAAGAAGTAATAATCTGTTTTCAGCAAATGGTCCACAGGGGTCGTTCACGTGTGACTGTATAGAGGACGCCCGAGCTTGTCCTTATTTTGTAAAATGAACACATGGTTTTAAACACATGAAATTTTGTCCGCTAGGCAGAAAGGTTGGCGCACTTCTTGACACAATCCGTCCCACCGGTTTACACAGGCTTGGAGCGACTACTTGCATTTGAAAAAGCTGGGAACTTTTTCGTTGGAAACTCGGTATGAAATCACCCCTTTTGCAAGTTCGAATAAATCTATTCTTCTCCATGTCAGAGACAAGGAAGTATAGTTCGATTGCTTTTATAAGGAGCTCTTCATTAATTTGTCTGGGAATCTTCGTACTAATAGGAGTACTTGGTTAAATAGGAATTAGAAAAATACGCCTTGCAATGATGTACTTTGTTTTAAATCAGGAGGATACCTGATTTTCCTCATTATTCAAAAACGTCAAGAACCAAACTAAATTAAATTTCAAACTGACCCGGCTTCGTTATCGTAATTTGGTCAACACCTGCCGTTGTTTTGTCGTTGCAGATCACGATCACCGACCTTTTTTTCTTCACTGCTGTTGATTTCGTGGATGTCATGTCGAGGGGCGCCAACTCGTTGGAGAAGTTCCCCAAGTTAGGCGCCCTCAAGAGCCGCATCGCCGCCAACCCCAAGATCGCAGCGTGGCTGGCTGTCAGACCACCTGATGCTGGATTTTAAAGATCGAAAAAGTTATACTAGCACTTCCTGAAGACTGGAATAGTGATTGCTGCTTGGTTTAGAGTACTCATGCAGACTACCAAAGTTAAAATTTACGAAAACGGGACGTTCTTCATGTTCTTCTCTCGTTGTTACTCTTCGTTGATCAGGGCCACCCGTCTCTTTTTCTTCACCGCGGTGGGTCAAAGAACTATAGGAATCAATATTTGTGAACGTTCCCAGGTTGGACGCCGTAAAGAGCCGAATGGCCGTCATTCCCAAAACTGCAGCGTGGCTGGTTTCCTACCCCATGAGGACTCGTCTGCTGTTATCCTTTTGTTTAGAACTTTAGATAAGGAAATTTACCCTTTACTGTCAGAGATGAGATCGATCACATTCTGTTGCTGTGTTGTTTTCGGCTGAAATCGATATTAGTGCGATTGAACTACTTTTTGTTGAGAAAATGATTTTGCTTGAAGTCATCCAGTGGTTATTTTTTCCCTTTGAATTGATATCTAGGCTTATTGATTGCAACATGCTATAAAACTAATTTTCTCGCGGCCAAGAACTGCACATTACTCTCAAATTCTGTTGATGTAAACAGCGGGAAACGTTGGCTCGATCCAGATGGAGTAAATAAAGTTAAATCTACGTATTACTCAACAAATGCCCTTTGAAATTTTGTGTTTTATTCCAAGTTAATTTAAAATTATCAGTGCAGCCCGTGGAATCCCTTATCAATGCGGGTTAACAGTTGTAGACCAACGGTTGCCAAAGGAGATGGTAATTTGTGGATGTAGCAAAGGCTTTCGATACTTTGAATTCATCTTTTCTTTGCGTCAGGCTTTGTCATGAAAGTAGTTCACGAACTTTAGACTAAGTCGATGGCATCCTCCTAAATTTGTCATCGTAGAAACATCACACTATCAAAGTGTGAAACCAATCGTGGAATATTTTTATATAGTCCCGGCAAAAATCAGGTCTGTGTATGGAATAAAACGTTCCAGTTTTTCCTGTAAGAGAAGCTGTTAAAACCCTTACTTGGCAATCTTCAAAGAGTTTTGGAATGTTGGCCAAAACGTGTGGTAGTTGCGTTTTGAACGAAGGAAGCCCAACTTTGTCCCATTTATTTGGTCATTCTTGGCGTTTTGCAATTTCAACATTACAACTCGAGCAACAAAAGGACACTTTGATTAGTAATCCTCCTAAATAGAAACGTTTAGCAGCGGCGGGCGGCTCAAGTCTGATTACCGTTGAATCGCACGATTTTCTTTTGACCTTTTGTGCCGTACTAAAGGCAGGGTGCGGAAAGGGCAGATGGCAAACAGGAACAAGATATGTAAAGCAAATTCGGATAACTGATGGCCAATACGGAACTTAGAGGTCACTGCGAAAAGAAAAAAGATTCGGGCGGCTTGGACGTCACTTGGTTTCCATCAGATAAACGTGCCGGCTCGGACGAGGCCGTTGCCGTACAGATTACACCGAGGTCAAGAATTGAACTTTGATGCCCGAAACACTTTAGGGAGCGATCGCACGACCCTGTTTCAGTAAATCCAACCTTGACCCTCACCGCAGGGGACGGTTCAGGGCACGGCGACACAACCTGACACGTTTTGTTGGATTCAAAAGGTAGCCTTAGTATTGCTGCAAGTAAAGAGCCTTTCTAACGGACGAGTAGTTGTGGTGTAGGGCCCTTGGGCTGCATTTTATAACATGGTGAAATACGTGCTTCACTACCTCAAGGCGAATGGCCGCGGTGAGAGTATTCGGCTGGCGTTCGTACTGGCTGGGGTCGACTTTGAAGAAGTGAACGTCGAATTTTCCGAATGGGAAAAGACCAGAGACAGTGAGTTATTTCCCATCGTTTAAATAATCATTACATCATCACTCTCGCCTCCATCAGCGTCATGACCGTAATACGGTATTCCATAACTGCCATTTACGCGGCACGTCCGTCATAGTTGCCTGTTGTTTGTATCTGTAACCGGTCTTATCGGTGGTCCATGTTGCCTCGTTTAATTACCATCTCTTTATCCCTCGTTTTTGTCCTTACAGTTTCCATTTAATACGGGTGTTTCATAATAGTGTGCCTCCAAGAGTTTGGAACGCGTTGACCAATCACAGTGCGCGAAATCTGTCGACGTCTGTCGACGTTCCAAACGTGTGTTTGGAAAGGGTCGACAGATTTCTCGTCTTGTGATTGGTCAACGCATTGCAAACTCTTGGAGGCGCACTACTGTGAATCGCTCCTATTGCCAAGCTTCTTGTCGTTATTCATTGGATTCTCTCGGGATTTTTGCATACAACTTCCCCTGTGTTTCACCCAAATATATTTATTACATCAAATCAGAAAGCTATAGAAGCAAGCCCCTAGCGATACACCACTGCCATCGCCCCAATCATGTTGTATTGTACTGTTGGTAATTTATCAGAGTTTTTATTATATGTTTTTGGTTATGGTTGTCTGAAAATTATTAGGATTTCCAACCCGGTTCGTTCCGGTGCTAGAGGTTGATGGAAAGATGCTAAGTCAGAGTAAAGCCATTCTACGATATTTGGCCCAGGAATTCGGTGAGTTTCGATATCTGCACAGAGTGTAATTATTACGTTTTATACAATTTCTACACGAATATTGGTCATCTGATTGGTGGATCGCTGATCACACATCATTGAACTGTTTGTTTTGTTCAACGGTGTCCGTTGAATAGAACTTTATTTCACTGGACTTGTTTCCGCCCTCATGGTAAGAAAGAGAAATAATGTAGGGTCGGGAAACCAGTCTACATTACACAAAACTGCCAGTGGGTGGTGCTTCAGACACAATCTGACATTTATGCGCGGGACCATCAATTTGTTCCAACAGAAGAGGATTTGTGCATGTCTTACATAAAACAAATAATGGAAGTTTCACATTCCTGCAATGGTTAGAATTATTTCATTTGTTGACGAATAAAATGTGTCACCCCACTTGGCTTCGGCCCATGGAATAGAACATTTTATTGTCACCTCATGAAATTATTATTAACTTTGCACTCATACATATTCATAATTTTGTATACCGTTAGATAGTAAGATTATGAATTAGTTGATACTATTACAATTTTCGACTGGGAAAGTTACCTGCGAAAGTACAAAATAAGTCTGTTGAGTGTGAGATTCGAAACAAGCATATGTCAGCAATTTTTGTACTGCATTCTCAGGGGCTGTTTGGGAACGAAAGAGTGTTTTTTCATCCATCTGTGACCTTTTTCGATCAACTAATGACAATTTACACCTTCCTTATTTTCTCTAGGATTGTACGGCAAGACGAACTTGGAGGCAGCATTCATAGATCAGGCCATCGACATGGTGGAGGACATCTGGGCAGCGGCTAATCGCATTTTCGACGGACTCGACGTAGTTCTGGTATTAAAGTAGGAACCCAGCCAAAAATGTGTTGGAGTAATAACACATGTAAAGAGCATCAACGAACTTTTTACATAATGTAGAATCTTTCTTGACAGGAGGAAACTGATGACTTATCTGTTCTTTGTGTAGGTACCGGGTATTTGTTGACGCAGACGCATCGGTAGTGCCGGTTGTTTTAATATATGACCATATGTGTTTTGGGGTTGTATTTCAGAAAGCCAAGGCTGAACTGTTCTTGAGAGAAATAATCCCGTCCATTTACGCATCCTTAGAGCGACTACTCGCCCTTGAAGTAGCTGGCGACTTTTTCGTTGGAAACTCGGTAATTAGTCATTCAAGCAAAAAAAAAATTGATTGAACATTCTTCTTTACATCTTGAATGTTAAATCGTAGAATTTAAAATCTACCAAAAGTCCATCATTAAACTAAATTTTGATTGGCCACGTTGAAATTGATCAATTTGAAATCAGCATATTATGCACTGTTTCTTCGCTTAGATAACGGCCGCTGATCTCTTCTTCTTCGGCGCGGTCGACTTCGTGAATGTCTTGTCAAGGGGCGCCAACTCGTTGGAGAAATTCCCCAAGCTGGACGCCCTCAGGAGACGGATTGCCGCCAACCCCAGAATCGCTGCGAGACTGGCCACGAGACCGCCTGAGGCTAGCTTTACGGAGAAATAACAACAGATGCGCCTCCTGGTGATCGTAGATGCATTCACTACTTTGTGCGTTCTCTCCACATGAGAATTTCTACTTGTATTAAAGTACTTGTTTACCGAGACATGAAACAGATTAAAAGGTGCGCCAGATTCTATTTCTTCATGCTTTAGAGCAATAGATAGTTGAAATTCCCTCCTTTATCTGAAGTTAAATCATTTCGACGATCCTGTGCGGAAAAGTGTAAACGTTTATCAGTTACAGCCTCCGCTGTTTTGTCGTCGTTGTTTACAAACAGTGACCGTCATTTTGTTTTAGCCGCTGAAGTTCGGCAACAACCTTTGTCTGAAAGTGCCCATTTTATTCCATCTGTCTCATAATTTCAGCCTTCACTTAATATGATGTATTGAGGAGAAGTACCATGTCCAATATTCTATTGATTTAATATTTGCCCGAGATTTTGTAACACCCTTTGATCCTAATCTTCTCGTTTTATACCCACACACACAACCAAATATAGTTTTCAAAAGCTGTGCTTCTGAAAATAAAGGCCTATAAATGCTCGATCATGATTGACGAATTTAACAAGAGCTGTTTGCCTTACGTTGGTGGTGTCGCGTAGCATTACGCAGCTTTTGTCTCTTTTGGCCCATAAAACCTATTAAACAACAAGAAAAACAATTTGGTATATTCGGGATCAGTCCCCTTGTCGTTTGTGTGTGGAATAGCTGTAGTTGATGAGACAGGGAACGTAGGATACATTGGGATACATAGTCCTCCTTATTTTGGCATGTCTAGAATAATTGCTTAATTAGCATTTATTATTGGTTTGTGGTTAGGTTTTACGACTGACAGTATTGTGCATCTCTGAGAGAATCCAAAGATGATAAAAAAATAAAAGTCATATTCATCGTGAAGCTCAGAGGATTCGTTTTTAATTTTTCTCCTTTACCAGCGTTACAGCCCCTGTTCTTGTGATATGTAATCGCAGCACGATGGGCAGAAAACTGGTTGTAATACAGTCCTAGATCCCTTACTTTCACTTTGTTCCCCGAGCAGGCCTTTGGAGACGCACTTCTCGACACCTCGGGGAAAGGTCATCGGGTCGTATTATTTGAGCACCTTTACTGGGTCGGGTTACCTTTTCGTTAAGGTCCTAGATTGTGCAAAATGACCGCGTTAGGAACAAATTTAACCATTGCAGGCTGCTTGTCCGTTTCTAGGTTTTGTTCAGATCGACACAATGACAGTTGCTCCAAATAAAGTCTACATGGGCTTTGTGGAATTTTTGGAAAGACCTTTGGGACCAAACAAAATAATCCGATTAGGCGAGACACAATGAAAAATAGCTTTGGAAAGATTTTAACCAAAGTGTAGAATAAAAACTGCGGCCACATACCTAAAACTGTATTGTGTCACCCAAACCGTTGGATTAGAAAGAACTCCTGGTTTTGCAGTCGAATTAGAAATAACATAAATCCATTTGAGCGGATTAAATTTTTGGACAGTTAATTGCAGCTTTCACAACTGTGTTGGTTAAATTTTCAACTCTAACACGACCTCAGTTACTTTATAATCGACCTTGAAGCTGTCCCTGATATGGGAAAAGTGAAAAGCAATGCATGGCCTGTCCTTGTTTGACTTACTTAACCGATACTGCTCTATCTAGATAATGGCATTGTACTTCACAGTGCTCGTTAGGCTGTGCCGTTGACACTACCCTTGCAGTCGAGCTCTGGTGTAGCGGGGGTGCAGTAGTGTCCTACAAGGCCCTTCACCATGGTCAAATACGTGCTTCACTACTTCAAGGCAAACGGCCGCGCTGAGAGCATTCGGCTGGCTTTCAAGCTGGCTGGGGTCGACTGTGAGGAAGTGAATATCGAATTCTCAGAATGGCCGAAGATAAAAAACAGTGAGTTATTTTCCATCATTGTAGCCGTGTCGCAATTAGCACAATGATCACGTTATCACTAGTCGCTTCTGTCAGCGTCATCACCACACTGTTTTCTTCCCATAACTGCCATTTACGCGTCCTGCGTGTGCCATTGTTGTTTGCTACTTCAATACCCACAACCGGTCTAATTGGTGGTCCATATTGTCTCGTTATATCATCTCTTTATCTTTGCTTTTGTTCTTTTTACAGTTGCCATTATAAATTGCCGAGTCAAGTTCTTGTCGTTTCTCAAATGATTCTCTTGAGGTTGTACAGCTTTGTTTCACCACTCATGAACATTGTACGTCAAATGACAAAGCTGCCCTGCCGAAGTGATTCCTGCATCATGAACCAGCAACATATACTGCCCAAAACACCCGTTTTTATTGCTGGCAATTCTCAGTTTTATATCATTACGGTTATTTGAAAAAATGTTTTAAGGATATCCAACCCGGGAAGTTCCGGCGCTAGAGGTTAATGGACAGATGCTGTGCCAGAGTAAAGCCATTCTGCGATATTTGGCCCAGGAATTCGGTGAGTCTCGAGATCTGCATGGAGGGTAACTCCATTAAATGGTAAAGATGTCTCAGTTGATATAACGGGGGGGGGGAGGAGTCCAAAAAGAGTGAGATTAAAACATGTCTGCAGTTTTTGTGGCACTTTATAAAGGATTCTTAGAGGCTGTTAGGGACTTATTTCTTGTACTGGTCAATTATTTCACCGAAATGATTATACTTGAAGAAGAACAAAGAAAACAGGTAAAAAACAAAAAAAAAACCAAAAAAACAAAACAAAAAAAGCTTTTAATCAGCAGACATTTTGGATCCAATCGTTGAGGAATAAGTTGCTATTAGTTTCAGTAATAATGTGTGATGCCAGCTGGGACGCTTACGACAGACAGCATCATTCTTCAATCGTCTAATATGAAGTGTCAATGCTAAAATAAATTTCTGGTCGCTGCACAGTATATTTCTCTACGTTGCATAAAATGTACGACACTAAAACAGCACTTATACAGCACTGTCGGTGTTTTCAATTGACAAACAAGTTCTTTCGCAGTAAAGGCGTGGTTTTCAATTAACCTATGAACTTTTTGATCAGCAAACAACGATTTAAACCCTCTTCATTTTCTCTAGGATTGTACGGTAAGACAAACTTGGAGGCGGCATTCATAGATCAGGCTATCGACATGGTGGAGGACATCTGGGCAGCGGCTAACCACACTTTCGGTGGGGCAGACATAATTTTGGTAATTGGAGTCCAGCCAATGCTGTATTTAGACAACAGATTTTGAGGGCAATTTTTGTTTAAAAAGGGTCACCCATCAACGAACTTTTATGCATGTAGAAGATCTTAAGGGAAGGAGAGGGAACCAATGAGTTAGGCCTGGTTTCCATATCGACGTAAAGGAATACAGAGAGCATCGCCGATCAGTCCTCAGTGAAAAACAGTCACATGGAAACACTTTATGGTTACTAACGCAAACATCAACTGCAAGGTTCAACTTTGCCGACTGCTTGCGTTGAGTCGCCCGGAAAGGCTTGTACAAACACGCTCAACGCCGGCGATGACTATGTATGCCTGTCGCTGGGTACCATTCATTTTGCCTATTATCTCCTTAATACTGACATAGGCAGCCCGACTAATCAACAGAATATAACTATTAACGAAGTAAATCATCATAAAACCGTGTTGCCACATTAAAAGGAATTCTCTGCAAACTGTTTCCCAGTTTTGGGCGCCATTTTGTTTACTTTTTTGTTGGAATGACGTCATGCAGCGTCTCTTCTGCGACTGTCTGCGTCTTGGCGTCTTGCGTGCCATCGGCGTTTGTTCCGACCGTATGGAAACCAGGCTTTACCTGTTCTTCATACCCGGTATTTGTTGGTGCAGACGGATTGGTAGTGCCGGTTGGTTTAATATATGACCATATGTATTTTGGGGTTATATTTCAGAAAGACAAGGCGGAACCATTCTTGAGAGAAATAATCCCGTCCATTTACGCATCCTTAGAGCGACTACTCGCCCTTGAAGTAGCTGGCGACTTTTTCGTTGGAAACTCGGTATTTAGTCATTCAAGCAAAACTGTGGTTGAACATATTCCTCTTTACATCTTAAATGCTAGGTTATGGAATGAAAATTCTACCAATAGCCCAATAAGTAAATTGATCAGGCTTAATAAAGTAGGCCTACATGTATTAGAAGCTGTAATAGCGATTTAAAATCGGTCAAATTTTAAATCGACAAAACATGTTTTTGTTGTTCCATCGCTTAGATCACTGCCGCTGATCTCTTCTTTTTCACCGCGATCGACTTCGTGGATGTCATGTCAAAGGGCGCTAACTCGTTGGAGAAGTTCCCCAAGCTGGACGCCCTCAAGAGACGGATCGCCGCCAACCCCAAGATTGCGGCTTGGCTGGATGTCAGACCGCCCGAAGCTACTTTTAAGGAAATATAAAGTAGATTCGCCCGTCTGTGACCATAGATGCGACGACGCCCTGGTGCGTTTTCTCCAAATCACGGGTTCTGTTGAATATGCCTCTACACTCGTTTACCATGACCCGCAAAGTTTTGAATATTAGCTTAAGCTTGTTCTTTTTGTTTAGACCAACTAATTAGCCGCGATCAATTGCTTTCCTGCATTTGAATTTATCGTTGATCGTTTCAACGAAACTTCTGTTGAGTGTTGTCATTGTTTACAAACACCTCCATTTCGTTTTGGCCGCCAACGTTTGTAGAAAAGCCACCTTTGCATGGCAGTAATCTTGCCTCAAAATGCTCATTTGATTTCAGCAGTAGTTGCACATAAATTATCCGTTCCGGAAATTGGGGCGGTGGGGTATCGTAGAGGGACTACTTGCCCGGCCATTGAAAATGGGGGGGGGGCTGTCATGATGTGCCATCGATATGATGACGAGGGTGATGCTCACGATACCCATGTACATCTGTAACATGTAGGCCCTATTATTTCTCCAGAATCTTTAAAACAACATATTTATGGTTATGTTTGATTGTTCTCCCTTTTCTGAGTGCTGGTGGGTACACTGTGGCTGTTTGGAGTCCAGAAACCTCCTTACAATCCACCTTAACCTTTTCTCTTCACGAATGGATGATGATTCTAAAGTATGGGGGATATGTAGCCCCATCTCATTATGAAGTAACGAAAGAAAGTGGGTCAATTCGGGTTGATCTGTGCCATTGTGGATGAAGTAAACAAGAACTGTTAGGTTGGTTGTCGCCAAGTAAAATCTATAAAACTACAAAAGAAAAAAAACAATTTGCTGTATAAAGTTTGGGGCCTGCCCCTTTTCGTTTGTTAAAATAGCTGTAGTTGCGACGGGAAATATACGAGGGATGAGGGAAGACAATCCTTGTAGTTTTTTAAAATATTTTTTTTAGCATAGTTGCTTAATTAATTAGCATTTATAAGTTGTTTATTTGTTCAATTTTTAGAAGGTGTTCCTTTAGAATTTTGTTTCTTGTAAAATCCCTGTTAGATGTAATATTACAGTTTTGTATGTTAGCACGTGGTGAAAGCAACTTCCGTATTTATTAAAAGAAAAAAAAAACTAATGTAAGGTTTTGTGACTGAAAAATCGTGCATCCCCGACAGAAGGTTCTATCTGAAGATGATAGATAAATAAATGAAAGTCAATTATCCCGTGTTTTGAAAATGACACCCGAAGGACTCATGTTTTTAACCTCCCCTTATAAAAAACGACCATATAGCCCTTGCCCTTGTGGTATTGTCACGGAACAGGGGCGGGTCGGCTACTTTCAAGGAGGGGGTGTGAACTCCACCTTTAGGTGAGGGTGTGTACCACTCAAAAGAATACCTCAACAGCTCCCAATACTTGCGGTAACTGTAATTCTCATCCGAATATTTATCCGGTCTTCACTCCTCAGATGCTTGAGTTGTGTTGTAATTTGAGGACCAGGATCAGCGAAGAAACCAAGAGAAACCACCCAAGCCAGTGTGCTCTCATTCCCAGCCACTTACGGCAATAAATATGTGTACATGTTGGCTGCTACGTGCTTGACACAGATATTTCGTAACGTTTCGATTACGTTCATTGATACGGCCAGAAAAATACAATGTTTAAGCCACTTATTAGCAACCAATCCAGTTGAAGACACAGCTATTTATCTGAATGTATAACCGACAAGCTTACCATCAATATTCTTTATTATTTTCACGTTGTTTCCCGAGCAGGTAATTGGGGGTGCACTGCTCAACACCTTGGGGAAAGGTTACCGTGATCGCATTAGAGTGTGCGATGAACTGATTTCTGCTGAGGGTTTCGGGCCTTCCATCCGAGGGCAGAATTGACAAAATTACCGATGGAAAACTGTCCCCCGTGCCACAGAAAGTAGGGGGAAGCCATTCGAAATTGCCGGGGCTGCAAGCTGGCTCGGGAACTTTCAGTTTTCGAGGGTGAATTTTGTTTTGCGTGAATAATTAAAAAAGAAATATGCAATCGGCTCACCCATCAAAATTGAAAAGAAATGAAAAGAGTAGCGTCAAGGCAATTATTAAAGCTTGAGTAATGTCGGCTTGCATATTATTGTGACCCTGAACGTTGTTGATTTTACACTATTCTCGATGGGGCCTGAATTAGGTCGCTGCAACCCTTATGGAACCTTCTCCGTGTGTGGTTACCTTTTCATTTAGGCCTTAGATTCCGCAAAATTGACCCCGTGAGGAACAAAACAACTTCAGGCTGATTGTCCGTCTCTAGGTTTCATTCAGATCGACGCTGCAAGACCTATTCCATGTATAGAATCTCCACAGGCTTTTGTTGATTTTCGAAGAGACCTTCGGGATATTATAAATAATCGCATTTAGCACGCCACGATGAAATATTACCTAGGTCAGATTTTTAACCACAGTGCGGAAACGAGCTGAGTTTTATCAACTCCAATCCCTTGGACTAGAATTTAGTAACTTCTGGTTCATTCGAATAAAACTTAAGAATTAACATGATCCCATTTCAAAGTTAAATTGTGGGGCAGTTGCATCTTTCAGACTCACACATGGTTTTATTTTAACAAATGCAATTTGTAAGTGCACTGTCTTTTCTTTACATCCAACTAGGCCTTGATGCGGGAAAAGTCAAGAGGATGATGACCTGCAGTTATCATGGTTGCTTTACTTAGCCGATACTGCTCTAGATAATGGCATTGCACTTGTGCTCGTTAGGCTGTGCCGTTGACACTGCCCGGCTTGCAGTCGAGCTCTGACATAGCGGGGGTGCGGGAGTGTACTACACGGTTCTCGCCATGGTCAAATACGTGCTTCACTACTACAAAGCCCAGGGCCGCGCTGAGAGCATTCGGTTGGCTTTCAAGCTGGCTGGAGTGGAATTCGAAGAGGTGAACTTCACATTCTCAGAATGGCCGGAGATCAAAGACAGTGAGTTGTTTTCCAATCATTATTAGGACGACCACGCGACACGGCATCGCCGTAATCAGTATCATTACCAATCACCACCGGGCCGAGTTTGTCCGATGCTGGGCGGAGCACTCAATTTCAGCATCTTACCCATCTCGTTGAAAAGAATTAATCCGCATAGCCCCCTATAAATCTCCTTTGTAAATGTCATTCTTAAATATTTACCAGACCTCACTTTCAAATCTTCCTCTGTTTTTTTGGAGGGGAGGGCAGCATTATTTCCCGATTTCTCATTGCTAGTAGCTACATTAGCCCCCCCGCGTCACAATCCAATAAAGCAATTATGATAAGACTAAGTTTTAAATGCCGAGGTAATCCTTTAAAGGTGTGGATTATCAGGTGGATTTCTTTCCTTAGAATATCCAACCCAGCAAACTCCTGCACTGGAGGTGGATGGAAAAATGCTGTGCCAGAGTAAAACCATCCTGCGGTATTTGGCCAAGGAATTCGGTGAGTTTCAAGGCCTGTCTAGACAGATCATTCCCAAAAATAAAGGTTGTACCACATTTAGCCGAGTTGGTCGGCCTAATCAATGGTGCCATCCTTGAACGACCAGGCTTTCTGAAATACCGAGCCAAATCTTTCTTGTGATCTTGTACCACTTTTTCAAGTGATCCATTCAAGAAACAAAAACATTATAGAAAAAAAATAGAGTTCTGAATCAGCGAGGAATCCCCCAATGGCAGTGAATAAATACTGCAACAAAAAATAATTTTCGTTGTTAATGACTAAGTCATTGGGTGAATTTTCCTCTCTCAAATATCATTTTTCAACGTGCAAGTTGTAGGTTCTCAAAATAGGATACTCCAAAAGTATAAGCGTTTTCCTGTAAAGACAAAAGCAGCAGCTCCAGCGTTTGTAAGAAAGGGCATGCGAAATTGTAAAGGTTAAAGAAAGTTGCACCAAACAAATTTGCAATCGATAGCATATCGATCGAATCGAATGATCATCAATTGAATTGAAAACACATCGATCATGGGCCTTTTAAATATGAATTTTCTACTTTTTTTTAAACAAGGATTTCAAGGAAAGACAAACTTGGAGTGTGCCTTCATAAACCAGGCTATGGACGTGGTCGAGGACATCTGGGCAGAAGCTAACATTGTTTTTCAAGGGCCCAAAGAGAGTAGGGTAAGGTGGGGTGGATTGGGTTGGGTTGGTTTACGTCAGGTCGGTTTAGTTTTATTTGGCTTGGCTTGAGAATAAGTGGGTTAGATTAACTTGTTTGGCCTGGTTCAGTCAGTGTGGTTTGGTTTGGATTGGTCAGGATTGGATTGAATTGGATTGGTTTGCTTGGTTTGGGTCGGGTTGGTTTGGTTGCAAGAACGTATCATTATACAATTGATTTAAAGCGTGTTTTTTTTCATCTGTTAGGCAGAAAGGGCTGCACACTTTTTGAAAGAAACGGTCCCACTCGTCTACGCAACATTGGAGCGATCACTCACGATGGAGCCAGCTGGGAATTTTTTCGTTGGAAACTCGGTAATGCTTCATTATGCAAGTTCAAATAAGTCTAAACCCTTTTCTAACTTCAAAGTCAAGTAGTAAAATTTGCCCTTTTCCAATATAGTGTAATTGGAATATTGATCATGTATGTCTCCGAATGATCCATTTTTCAATTTGGATGATACTTGACCTCCGATTATTCCGAGAGTCTATTTAGGAAACACTAATAACTATGATCTGGAGACCAGACTAGATTCTCTACAGGATTTAATGATTAGGGTTTTCAATATTTGGGTTTCTTTCCCTCCGTCTTTGACTCTGACAACGGAACTGCACGCTTTCTGCGGGCCTATTATGCTCAAACGAAATGACAATTTATCCATCTTTGGGTCAAAAGCAATCCAGTGGAGTTTGCTGTCCCTCAACCCATGGTGGGTTTTATTGAGGGCAAGCGGCAAGCCCAGTTATGACTACAGGTCGACCACTGACCGATTGCAAATACCACTGCATACACGCACTGCGGCGGTCCCACTCGCATGGTAATCGGCCGACTCGCACGTTGTCATTGGTTGCCATTGTCGCTGCGTTCACATGGTCTCCTTTTTTCTGTTCAATGGTTTACTCAATTCTTAATTACGAAAAAGGCTATTGTTATAACCAGTGATGCAGCCATGCCCAGGGCCTGATTTCCAAATGACCAACTGGATGGTCCAGTCATCATTCGTTCGAGTGATATTAGTGGAAATAATGAGAGTTATCTATAATCGTCGCTCAAACTTGGCCTGAACTGAAAACTGCTGGGAATATTAATTAAAAAGAACAGACAGGCCTTGAAGACTGCAAAATATTTATGATTTGTACCCCCGCCCCATGTTGGGAAACTGTTAAAAGGCTGCGTGTGTTGGGGGGCACTGCAGAATATGACAAAGTGATCGAAATAATCGTTACATTCAGTAAGTATCCCTGTTTTTCGTTGTAGATCACTGCCGCCGATCTTTTCTTCTTCACCGCGGTGGACTTCGTGAATGTCTTGTCAAAGGGTGCCAACTCGTTGGAGAAGTTCCCCAAGCTGGACGCCCTCAAGAGACGGATCGCCGCCAACCCCAAGATCGCAGCGTGGCTGGCTGTTAGACCACCTGAGATATCGCTTTCAGGATAAGAAAGGTTTACAGGGGATACCTGACGAGTGGAATGATTGCTTCTTTTTCGTTTACTTTTATAATTCTTTTTGTCTAGACTGCTAAAATGGCCGATGCATTATAGCTATCGTTCATCATGGCGTCAAGGAACAAGTATAAGAAAGCGGAAAAGAAAAACAATACGGAAGAGTAGAAAGTGGATGAAAACCAACAAATTTGCCCAAAAATGCTTTGGAAATGATGACTTCCACAATTAGTCGTTTTATCGGTTTCAATACGTACCATCTCCTGGAAAGAACTCACCCATCACAGTGACACCCAGTGTTCGCCCTTTTTCAGCGATATGATTTATAAACGTGATGTTAAAAGGGAATTTAGCCACCTTTTTGTTGTTCAACTGGCACCATTTACACTTTACACTTCCATATTGACCCCTTCCCGAGAAAGTGTACACCACTGGGTGACCTTAATTTTCCCATAAGCCCATTCCTTGACTTGAGTGTTTGATCGGTATCAATAAAAAAGCAAAGAAAGCCCGTTACATAAATTAGCTGATCAGAGATCAACCCTCTTTCAGTTGTGTTAGGAATAGTTGAGACCGATACTGACTGGCAATGAAGGTCAATTCCTTGGTGTCACTTAGAATAAAAACTTAGCTTTTATCTCGCAGCCATCCAGTGTTTGCATGGACTTTTTTGTTTACCTAGCCTTGGTTAGGTGCAATGTCATTTATTTGCATTGCAACTGGCCAGTTGCTTCTACTCAATCATCATTTCTATGAAACAACAAATTTACAGTGCATAAAGCTTAAAGTGTACAGGACAAATAGGGGGACTGGGGATTAAGTGAAAAGTCGTGCTAAGAATGACCCCTAAAACGAACCCTTTTAAGCCCTTTCTCCTCCCACGTCCGCGGGTAATAAAATAAAAAAATAATTGTTAATTTCCAAAATGGCTTTATTTCAGGTTAGGAAATGTCAATCATTACGTGGATCTAGTTGACAATTTCTCCAAAACGACATTAGTCAATAAGAACATTTACAGGAAAATGAAATGGAACATGTCTATCATCATCATTTTTTTGTTCAGCCTGAATGAAAGGAATTTGTAATGGGTGTTAATGGGAATTTTTTTAGCTGGTTGCATTGAGCACCCCGCGCTGAAAAACTGTCTTGATCAAATTTGAACTAATATGCAGATGAAAACTGCGACTCACCTCAATCCTTTGGATACGAATGAACTTCTGGTCAACATTGATAAGATAAACTAAATAACATTAATCCATTTTAGGGTGTTGAATAGGCGTTGGAGATGTTCCCCAAACTGGACGCCCTCAAGAGACGGATCACCGAAACCCCAAGATCGCGGCAAGGCTGCCTGTCATGCTGCATGGGGCTGCTTTTAAGGAGATATGAAGTACATGCCTGTTGCACGGTAGCCGCAAATGAGGGTTTTTACTTACTGTGCCGCTATATAGAATACTTGTTTATAATACATGCAAGAGATTTGAATACTGGCGTTTCACAGTAGTGCGCCTCCAAGAGTTTGCAACACGTTGACCAATCACAGTGCGCGAAATCTGTCGACCCAATGCGCGTTTGGAAAGGGTCGACAGATTTCACTGTTGTGAATCGCCCGTATATTGCTTAATTACATGGGTGTTTCTTTAGCTTACTGTTCGTTGTGAAATCCCTTGTTAGATATGACATTGCTGTTTTGTATGCTAATACGCTGTGAAATCAATCATTGCGAAACATTATAACTTAAAAGCAGCTAATTTAAGGTGTCTCAAGGCTGCAAATATCATGCATCCCTGAAGAAGGTTTCAAAGATGATAAACATATTATAGAAAGTCACTTATTCCGTTGTCTGAAAAATGACGCCCAAGGCTTCGTCTGTCCAATCTCGCCTTTGTAAAGTGACCTGTATTTGTCAATGGTAGGTAACTTCAACAGCAGACATAAACCTATTGTGGTCGCAACTCAGTCATAATGGGTATTAATTTTCCACTCAGTTTTGGGAGCAGGCAATGGAGGCGCACTACTCCACGCTGTGGGGTAAGGTCACTATGGTCATATGAGGGTGCCTTTTCAGGGTTCCGTTACCTCTCTTAGTTGAGGTCCTAAAACCCGAAAAATTACCCCAAAGGAACAAGTCGCGGTCAAGGCGTTCGTCATTAGCCGCACTGCACTAGATGGCAATTTACATAGCCTCCGTTGTGTACATGTACGCTTGAAGTGGGTAATTAACACTAAAGGAGCTGGAGGCAGAATCCCCTCCCCCAACATTCCATATATCTCCGCAGTGTATTTTTTTCAGGAGTTGAGCCCTTATGAGTTTTTAGAATAACTCTTTACGGTCGTTTTTACACCGACTTTGTGAAAATCGGATAAACCGTTCTTGCGCAGCGCGCATTTTCATTCAAAATGTACACTCTTTTCCACTGAGGTGTTCAATGCACGTGAGCTGGCACGTATTTAGCCTTGAACTTCACAGGATCGTGCCTACAAAACTACAGGGGGTGTCAGAAAAGGGTAGACTGAGAAAAATTGCCATAAAATATCACAGGACTGTGTTTCAAAAATCTGGTTGTACCCGTTGGGGAAGGGTGTACGTCTGTTGTGATTGATACCAGTTCCGTGGTTCACATTTCACGCTTCAATGAACTGCGGAAGTTTAAATTTTGGAAAATGAAAGACTATTACGCAATGTTATGTGAGGGTTAAAATGAGAGTTTTCCTTGCACGCATGAAATTTGAAAAAAATGAATAACCCTTTAAACACCTACAATGGACACCCAATAAATCTCGTTTCTGGGATATCATTACCAAGCAGTAACATTGCATACATTTCTCTAGGCAAATTATTCCAAATCAGTGGTTATTGTGTTACATTTTAGACAAATTTGAGGTGGAGTTTATTTTCGATTACGAAGAAAAAAAGGAAAGTTGACTTGTGCATAGAGCACCTCATTTACTTACACCCAGCAGGATTCTGCCGGATTCACTACCCGATACAAGTCCTGACGTTTGGTGGACGCCAGATTCCATCATTCCGAAAAATAACTCAATCGGAAGATTGACAAGAGAAAAAGAAACACAAACTTCTGGATGCTTGTCTGTCACCAGGTTTCATCCATGGACAGATTGGAACCTACTCCATATATGGAGTCTCCATAGGCTTTTGTTGACTTTTGACCAGACCTTTCGGACCCAACCCTATATTAATTATAAGCACGTCATTGTGAGAGACGGCCTGGGTCAAATTTTAACCACAGTGCAATGAAATCCTCAACCATACCCGAAATTCAGTGCAGTTGAGTCAATCCCAGTTCCTTGCATTGAACTGAACTTCAGATTCGTTTGATTGGGAAATAAGAACTAAGGTTAAAAATTGGTAGTGAAAAACTTAACTCGGACCATTATCCCTTATTTATTTACCGGTGCTTTCCTTTTTTTCTTTCTACTGAACCTTAGTCCCCTATGCGCGAAAGGTCAAGAGCATATTGTCTGACATATGTGGCATTTATAGATTATTTTTCGTTTACTTAATTGATTCTGCTCCGGATATTGCAATAGTATTTTTGCTCGTTAGGCTGTGCCGTGTACACTACCCTTGCAGTCGAGCTCTGGCATAGCGGGGGGACGGTAGTGTCCTGCTCAGTTCTTCACCATGGTCAAATACGTACTTCACTACTTCAAGGCTCACGGCCGCGGTGAGAGTATTCGGCTGGCTTTCAAGCTGGCTGGAGTCGACTTCGAAGAGGTGAACTTCACATTTCCAGAATGGCCGAAGCTTAAAGATAGTGAGTTGTTTTTAAATCGTTTTCAGGATGACCAAACAGACAGGGATCACCGTGATTGCCGAGTTTGTCCAAAGCTGGGCGGAGCATTCGAGTAATTTCCTCATCCTGGCGATCTGGTTGAAACTCATTACTCTGCTCAGCAATTTCTTCATCGGCTCGGCTTTACTTGCTGTTCCTTAGATGTCTTTGGCATCAAACTTTTTACCTTTTCAAAGAGTTAACCCTAAAACTTTTCATTGGGGGGGGGACTTTCCCATTTCTCATTGTAAATTGGCTACGATGGCCCATGACGTCATCATTTTGCAATATGTCCCCCTTCCTTCTTCAGCATGATCATTTCTTAATTCCGAGGCAATGTCTCAAAGGTGTGGACTGTTGGACTGATTTCTTTCTTCAGAATTCCCAACCCAACAAACCCCTGCGCTGGAGGTGGATGGAAAGATGCTGTGCCAGAGTAAAGCCATCCTGCGCTATTTGGCCAAGGAATTCGGTGAGTTTAAAGGTCTGTCGATGTCGGACGACGGAGCGGGCGACGAATAACTTGCAAAAGTTTTTGGTAATCTTGTGCCGCATGGTGCGTGCTGGACAAAAGAGTCGGCCTAATCAAAGCAGCCACTTTTAATGACCTGGTGATCTGAAGTACCAAACTGGCTCACTGAAGACTCAAAAATAGTCCAGTCAAATCACTTCTAAAATCGTTTTTGCTGTCTTTTTCCTTATTTCATGTTGTGGCCAATTCGTAGCTAAATTAGAATAAGCAAAAATTAAAAGCATCTGAAGGAAACCAACTTCAGTTATGAATCACAGAAAATTCCACAGATAGTTGTTCATAATACTAATAGTATTGTTGCTCTTAAGTCATTGGGCAAATATTTCCGCCAAATATTTTCAATGTGTAAATTTTGGTTGACAGAGTAAACAGGAAACATGAAATGTGAACTCTTGTGGCGACATTAGCAACAGCTCCAATATTTGTATTCAAGGAAAAGTATGGAAAATTGTGAAGGTTAAGGAAGGTGGCACCAAAATTTTAATTGAAATGTACATCGTGGTCCCTTGTAAATTTCCTACTTGTGACTATAAGGATTCGACGGGAAGACGAACTTGGAGTGTGCATTCATAGACCAGGTAGTGGACACGGTCGAGGATATCTGGTCGGCAGCTAACTCTGTTTTCCGCGGGCCCGACTAGAGCAGGGTAAGGTGGGACGGACCAGATTGGGTTGGTTCGCCGTGAGGTTTATCGGGTTTTGAAGGTTAAGGTTGATTTGGTTGCTTAGTTTTACCTCGCCTTTAATAACTTAGGTTAGTTCAATTAAGTTGGATTGGGCTTGGTTGGGTTTAACTTTGTTCGTGTGTTCAAATGGGTTTGAATGATTGGTTGCGCGAGGGTCGGGTTTGGTGGAGTTGAGTTGGGTTGGAATGGTTTGGTTTCCATGTACAGTCTTTTGTTGGCATTCAAGCGGGATCTTCTTAAAACTGGAAACGTGTTGCCGACTGGATCCCAATGCTGATGGTTTAAACACATGTGTCTGTGTCTTTGTTTACACCGTTAGGCAGAAAGGGCCGCACGCTTCTTGAAAGAAACGGTCCCACCCGTCTACGCTACCTTGGAGCGATTGCTCGCGCTTGAGTTAGCTGGAAACTTTTTCGTCGGAAATTCGGTAATTAGTCATTAATACAAGTTGCAAATGAATCCATGCCCTTTTTAGCTTCAAAGTCAAGGAAGTAACATTTGACTTGATCCAATATAGTATAATTGGAGTATTGATGATTTCCGTGCGCAATGACCTATTTATTAAATTGGAAGATACCTGATGACCTCCGATCTGACTAAAATTCTTTAAAGGATTTCATAATTGGTTTTGCAAATCTGGGCTTCCTCCCCATCGTAAACCGTAGGGTAAACTACAGTTAACTCTAGTCGTCGCTCGAATTTGCCCAGAGCCTTGTTTCAAAATGATCAACTAAATGAACTAATCATCCTTCGTTCGAGTGATGTTGGTAAAAATAATGATAGTTAACTACAATTGTCACTTGAACTTGGCCTTAGCTGAAAATTGATGGGAATATCAAAAAGAACAGACAAGGCTAGCAGACTGCAATATATCTAAGATTAATTTGCAGCCCCCCCCCCATGGTGGGAAACTGTTAAAAAGGCTGCGTGTGTTGGGCACCGGAGAATATGACCAAGAGATCAAAATTGTTACATTCAGTAAGCATCTCTGCTTTTCAGTGTAGATCACTGCCGCCGATCTCTTCTTCTTCACCGCGGTCGACTTCGTGGATGTTTTGTCAAAGGGTGCCAACTCGTTGGAGAAGTTCCCCAAGCTGGACACCCTCAAGAGACGGATCGCCGCCAACCCCAAGATCGCGGCGTGGCTGGCTGTCAGACCGCCTGAGGTTTCGCTTTCAGGATAAAAAAAAGTTTCACATGGGATACCTGACGAGTGAAATGATTGCTTCTGCTTAGTTTACCTTTAGAACGCTTTTTCTCTAGACTGCTGAAATTGCCGATGCATGATAGCTACTGTTTATCAAGGCTTCGAATCACCAGCGTCACGGAAGAGAGAGGGGTAGGAAAAATGGACAAGTAAGAATAGCGGAAAAGCAAAACAACACAGAAGGGTTGAAAGTGGATGAAAACCAACAAGTTTGTGCCAAAAAATGCCTTGAAAATGACGACCTCTACAATTATCAACCGTTTTACCGGTTTGAGTGAGCTAGTAATGTCGGAGTAGATCGTTAAGTCTCTGGCAGCTATCAAATCTATCAGAAAAACAGGTGATTATTCACAGGTTAATTTTATAACAATTATAGTAGTTCTCAATCTAGTGCCTGTAACTTCGTTTTCCCTCTTCTATGACGTCAATAAAAACAAAAAAACAAACATCTAGGGCCAATTTCATAGAGCTACTTAAGCACAAAATTTGCTTTAAGCGTGAAAAAACCTTGCTTGACAAATCACTTTACCAGCCAAAACTCCTGTATGTTGTTTTGGAATAGTATTCACCTGTTGCTTAGTTAGCATGACAATAACAGAGATTTCGAGCAGGAAACCTATGTTTTTAAGCAAGGTTTTTTGTGCTTAAGCAACTCTATGAAATTGGTGCCAGATGATGATTGGGTTCAGCCCGGTCCTTTCCATTCAAGGATTCTCTAGCCGCTGGAAATCGAGGCGGAATATGTTCTGCATAATCTGTGACACAGTCATGACACAAATCGACCTTGAAACTGTGGATTTATCAAGTCGAACAAACATTCACTATTCATTGCACATTTGCCTGTGTTTTCCACAATTTTATTTAGTACGACCTTGTTTCAGCGTGATATCATCTTCTTGTGGTTTAACACGCCAAGCAATTCATACAGTAGTTTCTACAGAACTAACTTCAATAAAGCTAAACAAAATTACAACCAGAAATATTTTGCAATGCTGAAATGAGTTTTAAGGACAGAATAATAAACCGGTTCGCAAGTCTCGTACGATTTATACACACACGGCAAGCAATAAATGATGTTAAAAACCTTCTCATATTTTAGTATTTCCATCATGTAAAACCTCGTCTTGCTTAGTCTTGATGTCTTCTGCGAATGTCTTACGGAATAGTGACAATGAAAATTAAAGTCTCTTAGTTTCACATCAATCCCTTGCTCAAAATGACGGGAATGTATCAAAGTTACAAGTCCGAGTGCTCTTGTCTCCTAATAGCGATCATTTATGTCTTTGAATGCATCCAATGTCTCGCCAGCAAATCTCAATCTGTCGAATCTTGCACTAGCTTCATCATCTCACCGATTACGCTTCGCGGTTTTAAATATGACGACCCCCCGTAGCTCTTTTCGCTACCAACAGCAAAGGCAGCAGGCACACATCGCCATGAGACAACTGCAGCAGCAGCAACATGAGCAACAGGAGCCATCTTTCTTCTTCATGGGTTGGTGTTGCTGCACGACGACCACGGTAGGCGCTGCTGGAGGGGAGTTGAATACCTGGTGAAGCTGGCCCGGGGCCGGATGAGGGTTGCTCGCCATCACGGTGATGTGCGATGCTTGTTGCTTCCCGGGAGCCACCCGTGCCTTTGACTTTTTCATCGTAGATCGTGGTATATTTCACTTCCTTGCAGAGGACGATACCTGTCTAAACGTCTTGCTTCTGTAAGCAGAACAACAAGCAGTCACCTCCCCTTTCAAATACAAAGGCCCCCCCCCTGAAATCGGCTCACTTCATGAATGCAACGAGAATAACAACGACTTCCGCGTTAGGGAGATGGCAGTACTAAATACGACTTCCGAAGTGCGTGCTGAGAAAAACGGAAAAGCTCGCTTGAACGGGTCTCCAACCCACAACACTTGATATTTTTCTCGTGTGCTCTTAAAAAAAAACGAGTGTACAGTACTCAAAAGTTTACTTTTGTGAAAGGAATAACTGGGATATTGGCACAAAGATGATCATATCACTCAAGACATCAAAGAAAATACTAGATTAAAGAAGCAACTGAAACGCAAAGGTTCTGATTTTAGTGACTTCTCGACTCTACAATTCATAGACAGAGTAAAGATCAACAGTTTTAATTAGCTCGACACGACATCTTGCTATTACGATGCATGCTTTGACAAATAAAACAATTGAAAGCTTACCTGCGTATAGTGTTTCGTGTGAAAAGAAGACATGCAACACTTTTCCCAGATTTGAAACCATTATGTGATGTATTGATCAAGATTTACACGACAGAAACCTGAACTCCCTGGGAGGTACATTTTACTGTAACTGCAGTTGCAACTTTGGCCCCGTTGCCATGGCACAACATGTTAATGATTACCGCCAAGCCTGGCTTTTTTTTTACGGAAGTTGATCATTTTATTTATGAACCCGTGTGTTCATAATTACCAACTAAACGCATCGACTGAACGGGGCGTGTAAACGGACTCTGTACTTTTCCATGCAATAGCAGAAAAACATCAGCCATGTTGGATTTACCTTTGCATCCAGCAAGCGATGTAACCAGATTCTGTCATAGTGTTCACACACTACTCCTACACCCTACGCATATTACAAATTCTCACCAGAAATGAATGAAGATTTTATAGGGCGAGGTCGGGGATAAGACCATGTGTACATCCTAGAATTCTATAACATTCTATTCCTATCATTCTTCCTGTCTCTATCGTCATCCTGTGGGTGACGATAGGCTTTTGGGATTCCCCCCACCCCACCCTGGACTCCCCGACTCAAACCACTAGCTCAGAAACCTGCATGTGTAGTGAGAACTTGACACAGACAAAGTCTGATAAGTCAGCAAAAACTCTTCCAAATGTCACAACTTTGCGCTTGCGTATTTTCACCGCACCGGCCTGGACACGAACGAGCCCACGTCTTCTTGAACCAGAGCAATCAACAGACATCACAGCCACAGTTTAAAATCTCTTCTTCTTTTTTAATTACGATAGCTCTAGTATTTTTCCTGTCTCTGAAAGTTCATCTTTGATGCCATGAAGCAAAAAACTGACCTCAAAGAATCTAGAGCCTTCCACATTTAGAAACACCAAAGCACTGAATTAGTTGAGTGGCTTACTGACACCATAAGTGCACGGTAGGTTGAAAAAATGGAAGTGACGATGTGAAACCCTTAGAATCGTCTGTTCTCTAAGAGAAGACATAAAATGTTGGATCAATCTCTTGCCAAATCGATCCTAAGCTTGCTCAAAGCAGGCAAGATTTTCGAATATGTTCCCGAAAGTTGACATTCCCGAATAAATCTGTTCTTTCGGGCTTAGACGCTTCACACTGTATGTGCGGTCTACATCCATCACCGTCTCCCCCATTTGGTTTACAGGTAAAAAGAATGTTACGATGTGATATTTAACATTTTATACATAACACATTGCAGTAAAGAATAAAATTACATATGTATATATATTTTTTTTTAGCATTTAAATACTCGGATTTTACCAAAATTCCTATCAGTCTGCTGTGACTGGCATTCTATTGTGAAAATAACGTTTTCATAAGGATATAGGAGGATTAACGTAATAGAAATAATAAATTTCCTTTTATTTGCGATTTTTTATTTTAAAAAATAGCTATGCAGTTCACTGAATAAAACAGATTGCAGTATCATGAATTTTAACACAAACTCAGGCATAGAGGTTCATGCAATTAATAAATCATAACATGCCTTAACAGTCTATGGCTACATAATGAGATTAAACGGCATTTACACGCTTGTCATTATTCTGATTTTGCTGTCAACACCGGGCCTACAAAAAAACCGTTTACTTAGTTTTTTTCAGTTACCATGGATACACCATTGCTAATTATTTACACACAAATCTTTCATTTAGGCAAAAAAATAACTAATCACTATACCTATGACTAGACACAACTGTGTGTTGACCCTAAAAAAGCCGGGGGCGGAATCCGAGCCCGCTCAACATTTTTCCAAATATGGCCACTGTGCATTTTTTCAGGAGTTAAGTTTTGGGGGGTTTTAGAGTAACTCTTGGCGGTAATTTCGACACCAAACCCTTGTTGCACAGCACACATTTGTCCGAGACTGATCAGCCAAAATGTATACTTTTTCCACTGCTGTGTTCCATGCATGCAGACTTGAATTTCAAATGACCGCATCAACAAAACCGTATATTATTTATCTATTTCTGGTAATAAAACCTTAGATGCTTCAAAAGCGCCCCAGGCACTGAAGCTTACAAGCCTGACGAAACCTGCAGAGAGGAGACAATGAGAAGCAGTTACAGTTTTAGAGGTGGGAAGAAAACCCAAGAAGAACGTTCTTGGATAAAACCCGTGCACGGACTCAAGTAGGGACTGAAAACCGAAGCCACATGTGGACCACACTGGGAATCGAACCCAGAGCGTAGAGGTGGAAGGTGAGGAAAGAACCACTACGCGAACATGACTTACGTCTGATTGAGCTCAAACTTTGCACTTATAATGATAAAGACTGTCTTTACATGCATGTTAAGTTTCCAAAAAATCGAGTGAGGCATAGCCGAGTTCTCAGGGGGCCTGAATCCCCTCCCGGGCTATGAGATGGGCCAAAATAGTCCCAGCCGGCTCGTTTAGGGTAAAATAGCCATTTTCGCACAAAGGTAAACTGTTTTATACACTCACTACCTGGTCGGGAAATTGGAAAGTACTGATTGACAAGTAACTTGTGAATTCAGACTGAGGGTACAATTAGCGTGGGCTGCACGTTGTCTTGGTCCAAGAAGTTATTACCAGTTAACTGTTAAAGTATTTGCTCTTACATGTACACCCACCCTTTTTTAAAGATGTAATTTACAATGCAAACCAAGGAATAGAGGAAATCGATTCTGTAAATGAGAAAATGAAAGCCAATCTACTTTCGAGCAACGTGTAAAATGATTAAAATTATCGTTTGCGAGGAGTTAAGACATCTTTTTCACAAACAAATCGATAAAAAAGGAAGGTCCTGGAACCAAGTGATTATTTCAGACCGGCCGTGTTTCGGGACACCATTTTACTGCACCAAGAGATCCGTTTTTTATACAGATATACCCACTGATATTACACATCTGAACGTTAGGCACCGATAGATCAAGCGCGTGGAAAAGGTTCGAGTATAATTGTTCTGTTAATTAGGCTAATCTGTAAGGAGACAGCACAGGCAGACGGCGCACAGGGCCGCCAGGCAGCAAGCGTCTTCCGCGTCCCGCTGATCCTGCCGCCTCTGAGCCGCTGAGTTGTCCACCAAGATGACGGTAGGCCCACCTGGTTGCTGCACCTGCGGCTGGTGGGTGCCTGCAGGGTACCCGGGGTAGCCACCTTGAGGTGGTGGGTATCCGCCTTGAGGTGGTGGGTATCCGCCTTGAGGCGGTGGGTATCCGCCTTGAGGTGGTGGGTAGCCGCCTTGAGGTGGTGGATAGCCGCCTTGGGCAGGCCAAGCGTTTTGAGGCGGGTAGGCCCCTGGAGCTGGGTAGCCTCCTTTCGGGTCGGCTTGGGGGGTGTAAGGAGGTGGAGCACTCATTTTCAAATCAGTTCAATTCTTTGATCAAATGATTATCAGCTTCTGCGTTAAACTTTGCAGAATTCCAGGATATTCTTGTGCCTGTAATAAAATAACAGATGAAAAAAAAGATCTAGACTTGTATTTGCATTTTACGATGATCTGTAGCACATGTGTACAAACGGTACGTGACAATTCTTGTGAATTTTTTTCAGCATTTCTAAAATAAAATTGCAATATCACCAAAATTCCAACGACATTTCCACTGCGCAAAACTGCCCATTGTAAACCACTGAATGGAGACATATATAAGTTCATTAAAAAAACTTCATTAGACAATTTGTCACAGTTCTGAATCTCGTTTTTATGCGTAATCCAGAGTACCGGGAAAACTGCATGATTAACATACGACCGTGGAAATATTTGGTAATATTTCACGAAAGTGAACCCCTATGCCAACAAGGTCATTTTACATGAAGGTTTAATTCAACAACAGCACCATTAAGTTAAATGGGCACCGTTGCCTTATATCAAACGGAACTTTCATCAACGGCTGGGCGTCACGGTCCTTGCATGCCCTATTAAGAAACAAGAAGCAGTCTTTACACTGTGTCGAATGCCTGACTATTGTAATTCTGCACAGAGACTGTACACAATGCCACGCAAGATGGCTCTGCTAAATCCTGGGGGATGGGGTTTATAACCCCCCCCCCACAAACACACACACGCGCACTTTTGGGGTGGGATTAGGTTTTTGAATCACCCCGTACTTTTTCGTGGTAAAGCGAATTATGAAGAATTTTTTCCCACTTCTTAACAACCAAAATATATTCAACAGCACTCAGAAAGGGAAACTATATCTCTAAAAAGCCATAAATACGCCGTTTGATGGCAGGTTCTGCAGGAGTAATGTACAATGTACATTTGAATAGTGAACATCTGGCTCTGTAGTTTCATATGGTGTCAGCACCCCCATCGTATATTTCAAAGGCCGGCACGTCATCCCCACATTGCCCCCACCCCCCAAAAAAGGGTTCCCGGCAGCGTGTTCTTTAATACACAAATGTCTGAGGACACACCAAGTACTGGTATTTCCCTATGGAGAAATGGTTTTATTGCCAATCTTGGGAAAGTACTAGTCTTTACCTACATTGGGAGCTTGAAAACATTCTACATAGCCACGATGATACTACACGTATAGTCTTTATTCAAGTCGGGTTATCTCAGCGTGTTGTGTAAAAAATGCTTGCTGGCGCGGATTGCGCTATTACCCATCATTTTACAGAGCCACTTTGCTCTCCTTTTACAAAATTATGTGCAACTTCAGTTTAAAGAGTTAGTTAAATGCGTGTTACAGCTGGCCTAGTATCTAAAAGGAAACATTTCATTAACATAACACTGGATTATATAACACATTTGTAAAGGTCGACTTGTTACTATGTGCCTAACATTACTTGTACAGTGCCAGCTTTCACATGGCCATAGGCAACGACATTGCTCAATGTCTTTCCAACGTTGGCTAATCGACGCTGGTCGGGCAGATTCTTTCATTAACTCCATTTCAAACTAGTGTAGGGTACAATTTTCAATAAATGAAAACTTAACTGTAAGGTGACAAAATTTGCTTACAATGTTCTTTAAACGTTTGTTGATCCTTTTTCATTTAGGTTTGAGAAAGAATCACAGTGTCGGGCTTATTTTGTGCATTGATAAGTGAATTCATTACACCTACAGGGAAGTGGACATATTATACACACATGCACATTATTATCACGCAGCTGACGACGATATCTCTTTGACGTCAGAGTTACACCGTGACTGAAGACAGAATCTCTTGGGCCGGCCCAGCCTGAATGCGGTTTCCAAAGAATTCAGTGAACACATTTATTCTGAATGTCTGATGAGTCGTCTGCGTGATATAAGTTATTTGCGCAAAGCGATCATGGAGGATTGTGAGAGTTGACGTAAGATTACTGTGCCTTATTGCTGGTAGATGTCCCGTTACACAACACAGATTTCGAGGAAACGCTATGCCGTACAATTTATTCCTAAACGTAATTCAATGCATATTGCAGCCCAACACCAATATAGACATGTACACGGTTCTTACCTTACAAATTGTTGTGGCATGAAGAATTACAGTATTCTGATAACTGTGGGGTCACCCTATCAGCACAAGGTGTTACAGGGAGCCACTAAAAGGAACGCCAAAGAACGGTGTTAGAAATTTTAGTCGTGTAATCGTCACAGCAGGGTACAACGCCGTGTCGTGGTTGAGTACACAACGTCACCACACGTACTGTATATGTACTTGTTTGTACATCCGTGTCCATGTATTCGCACAATGCGCGAGGACCTTTGATCCGTGACACTCCGCGACCGTGGCTCATTATGCATGGTAACGGCCCGGATGCCTTAGTCACTCGCTAAATTACATGTTTATTAATCAGTTTTTGTGAGATTCGTAGATTTTTAATCATGAATGGGGATGACGATCGCAGAACTGGAGGTTGACGCTCGAAGTGTATTTCAATGGCAGCATGGATTGGGGATGGGGGCATCCGCGAAATCTGTATCCACTAGTGTGCCTGTTGCTGGCAATATTGGGTGAATATTCAGTTTTCAGGGAACCGGGGACCCCTTTCACAGTTCATAGTTTTCAGAATTACCACTTGGTAGTTCTGCATGTGGCTTCCGATCTCGTTTTAGAAAAAAAACCCTCCAGTCCACGGGCCGCACACATGCTGCATAGCATGCAAACCGTGATTTGGTCGTACGGTGGTGCAGGCAATTTAGGGCCGATAAAAATGTAATGTCGGCCTGCTGCACAGTCCCCCGACCCCCCCCCCACACAAGAGTGCCTACTTGCAATATTGTACCCTGACACTATCCGTCTAGAGCAGAAGTTCATCAGCTGAGAAGAGCCATACTGGTTGGGGAGTGTTCATCAAGTTCTTGGTAGCGATGCGACCGTAACTCGTGCATTTCACAACCGTTTGTGAACCACCAGTTCAGTTCAGTTCCAACCAAAGGATCCTCCGTTGCTAAGAAAATTACTCCCTTTCTTGGTCCAGCTAGAGGCTCATACCTCTAGTCATGAAGTCGCTACAGACCTAAAATTGATTGCCAACCATCACAATAACAAACTTTAACAATAATGATAACAAAATGTCTATGCTGCGAAGGACACCGTAAAAAAATTCATGGACTCATTTCATATTCAACAGCCTTGAGAATCAGGAAAGCGAGACAGTGCCTTCTGAACTTTAATCAGTGGACAGTGTGCGGTAATAGGAACCGCTAAAAGGACAAAAAATACAGATGCACACTTTCTAAGCAAACTGTTGGTTATAAACTTTACCTTGCTGCTATAAAAAATAACAAGTTCATGCGAAACTAAACCTGTCAAATTAACACAATGATAAATGTTATAAAGAGTCAACCTCCATGAGTCGACCAGAGGTCATGCAACATCCCATTGGGCAAATCAAACTAATGTTTCTCCATCTTCTGTATTCCTCTTTTGGCTCATTTCTTCTCAACCTGCTTCGTGGAATGGAACTGACCTTCTCTCCTCAAACTAATATCTTCGGTAGCTCAGCGACACAAACATCATTGAGGAGTTCATTTTAATTGGGGGAGTTCAACACACTTTTTATATTTTGACAGTAGCAATAGACTTTAGCGACAAATTTCGAAAAGCAGTGCTAAAAATGTCGATGGTATTTTATGAACAGGCTGCGCCATTTTACATTTTGGGGGACTAAACACGAGTCATTGATATTTCATCACTTTTTCACACAAAGTCTTGCTAACTATGTGCATTTTGTTCAGTTAGACTTAGCAGTCATCGTGATCACTAAAAATAGCAGCTAATTAGATTTCATAATACGAGCGATTACAGCAGAACAGATCAAAGGCGGATCAGAACAAAAATTTCAGAGTGCAAATAAGAACTTGTTCATGTAATCTTTAATTAATGGCCTCTCTGAGCGGTGGGGCTACATGTGGGGCTTCTTACTTGCTTTTGGAAGAGAGGAGCGAAAAAAATGTCTTTTCCTCATTAGTTTTTCAAAACAATTTTTGGCTTTTTGCCCCAAACCCTCGATCCATCCTTGGAACAAATTGCTCTAAAGGGATGAAAATTTTGCTTTGACCTTTTTTTGTGATCTTTTTAGACTTAATCATACTTGTTTTATTGTGGGAAAACTATTATCTCACACTACAATATCGGTAACATTTGTGAAGCCATGGACTGAAGAATATCTTTTCTTTGGTGTAGCTTCCTGGTGTCGTCATTTAGGCACGTGGTAGTCTTGTCATCGGGATGCTTTGAGTGGATCAGTTCTGGTTCATACAGCAACAGAGGCAGAGGGCGCACAGTGCCGCGCAACAGACGTCCTCGGCCACATGGTCGTCATGGTGATGATGATAGTCGTCGTGGTGATGGTGGTGGTGATCGTCGTGGTGATGGTGGTGATCCATCACCACCACCGGGGGTGCCGGCTGCTGGATGTGGGGCTGGGCAGCCGGGTAATGGTAGCCCGGCTGGGAGTAGGCCGGCTGGGCCTGGTAGCCTGCAGCAGCGGGGTGCGGGTTGTAGTTTGGGTTATCCATCGTTGACTCCGAAACTCCAACTCAGAGGGATCAGAAACTGTCAGAATACTCGCGAACAGTGGTCTTCATGTCAGAAAAAATGGCAAGATCAGAGTTATAAAGACTGATAGGCATGTAGGACCATGAAAACATGAGTGGAAATGGGCACTAGAGATGACACATTATAATCAAAACATTTAGTTTATTGTTTCAAGAATTTCCCTTGCTGCTCAAGCTGAGGACTTCACCATATTCTATCTGGCTAGACATGTCGTGCCTTCTTACGACGACTTGTTTTTTCCTCATTTTAAATGACACTGCAAGCTTTTTCCACCAATGACGTAGAAATAATGTGAAACTAAATTTAAATGGCACAAAAGTCATTTTATTTAGGGTCTCTTTTATAACTACTTTGAGACTAAACCCCTCTCCCCTTACACCCCGGAAGATTCATACGTACCTTTCGGGATTTGAAAAGCCAACTTTAACCCAAATGGCGTTGAAAGCGTGCTAGTCTCGCTAGCCTTTAGCCAAAGGCGTCAGCTCTTGTCGGAGGCTCTTTCGGTTTTATTCATCCCGCTCAACTAATGTCAGGACCACCTCCTATTATATCATAGACATCTCGTTGACCCCCGTTTCACATTGTCGTGATATTTATAAGGGTCTGACGTGTTTGGACTCTTGCTGGATTAGGAAAACAAGACCTTTAGTCCCAACAAACATATGCCAGGGATTACAGTGAACAGAAAGCTTATTTTAAAATTAATGATATGCTCTGGATGAAAACCTTTTTAAAATTCTGGTATTGGCTCCAATCTGTCAATTAATTGAATTTTTGAAGCCCCTAAATATAAGACCTTCGACTGGACGAAGGAGCGTGATCTAAAAATGGGTCGTGGTTCCATCAATTCTTGGTTCCGCTGTTAACAACAGAACGACTTAAAAAGTCTCTTTAAATGTTTTTCTTCTTGTGACTTTCTTATCTGTGACGTGGCTTAAAGAGTGCCATTATCTCCCTCGTGACTGCCCAGTTCCACACAACTGACGTCACTTTGCGATAAAAATGGTTATACTGAATATAACCCATGACGTCATGGGCTCAAACATGCTAGTATCCCTCGTTTATTACCGTGTTTGATCTTCCAAAAGCAACTTTTTCAAGATCAGTGACGTAAATTGCCATCCGTGCTCTGGCTGGTTCCCAATTGCTGTCTGCATAAGAGTTCAGGGGTACTGGTACCCAGCCTGTAGGGTAGATGTTATTAGGACTGGTATAAATCTCCAGTGGTATCCAGTCGAGACTTCTGTACAAGAGGGCCGAAACGGAACGAGCAACTTATCATCCCTAACACAATCTGCAGCTTGTTCGAAAGCCAGGCGGCCCGAATCATGCACGCCAAGCAATCATTCTGTGTGCTCAAGTTATGCAACCACACTGGACACACCATTTTGGCTATCGGTATTTGGCTGAGCGAAAATGGGTCAAACGACTTTTTATTTATGCAGCCACAGTCCAAGGATTGCACCCCAGTTGCTTTATAATTGCCAACCCTTTAATTTGGCAACCACAAACGCCGCAGCTAAGTTCGAGCGCGAACTGTGATTAACTGTAGTGGGAAAAGTTCCCTCGAACTCAGGGTCCGTCAGCCAAGCATTGCTTAACCATATACAGGTCCATGAATTTCACCCGGTACCGAGCATGTACTTTTTGCACAGGATCGACCAGCGGATTACAACATTCATGGCCGCAGATCCAACTTGACCAGGGACGGCCCTTGGAATGGATAAGACCCTGGTGCAATTTTCTGTGGCGGGCTCCTAATAGGCTTTCCATATTTTAGTACAGAGGGCAATTCTGATAAGAAGATAAATTGAGGATTCTAGCAGCAGGTCCAGGCGCGACGAGAAATCCAGTCAGTTAAAACCAACCAGATTGAGAATGGCTTCGGTGTTTTGCTCCAAATGGCTCATCGGAGTCTTCCCCACGTGACTGTCTTGCGCGAGTGCATCATCGGCAAGGACCAAAAATAGTCGAACCACGTGCAGTTCGACGGTTCACAAAGGGTTTTCTTCATCTTCTTCTTTTATTATAACTTTTTGGTTGGCATTCTCTCATGTCACTTGTCATTACATGACACATAATTGTAACTTCATAGTGGTGCATGAACTTATGCACAAACGCAAGCTTTGTTATCTTTGAATTGAAACATTATTCTCTTAAATTTGATGCTCATCTGTCAGAATAAAAAACAAAAAACAAAATAGCTAAACGCACGAAAGTCCAAAATATATTGACGATTGTAAAAGTTCCAAATATAATGATCTTGATTTCATAATAGATACACCAGTAATGAAAGACAGTTCAGACTAACTGAAAAACGTGAGATAATATTCAACACAATTTTTTTTTTACTGAAGTAAAGTTGTATTTGGATTGGTGTCAATCGTCATTTGGAACCTAGGATTGATTTGGGGGCGTGGATTTCAATTGCCGAGCAGGATTTTGACGCACATCATTATTCGCGATGCCCCACATCATGAACAGTTACTGACGATGATCTGACACTTATGGACAGTGCATGCTTACGTCAGGGTCAAACATATGTTTGCATTGTCCAAATCCTCCGAGATGTTCTGTTCTTGCAGAAGAATTGTTGTTTTTCTCACTAATTTTTCTCAAATTGGGATGTGAACATTTGTGTCCCCGCAGATAGATGATACGATAATCGCGCAGGACACCACTAGGCAACACCGGACTGCGAGGTCGCCACACGCGTCCTCTTTGAGACGGAGGTTGTCCCCAATATCGCCATGATGGTTTCTGTCGTCGTATTCCTTCTCAGGGTAAACTGCCATCTCCCCAGTCTTAGGCTGGTGGATGTGAGGTTGCACGGAGAGGTTGGGATCTTGGTTGGTGGACATTCGGTCGATATAGCCTTGCTATAGTGGGAGAAACTTGTGGTACTTAGTGGGCGTGGTGGAGAATAACGTCACACAAAGCTGGGCGCTCCTTGTCTTCAGGGTCAACGTGCGGGATCAAGGTAAGTTTATCTATATCTTACTTGACCCTGCTGAGATGAGACATTGAGCAAACTGTTTCTTGGAGATCCAGAGCAATGTCAAGTTTCCGTCATTGTCCTTTGCTAATCTTAAGGAGATACACTGTTTGCCGAGACTACTTTGCGGTGGTGCTGGTGATAATGTCTTCAGATGGTGCACCCAATAATATTGTTCCCATATAGACAATATGCCGTGTGACATTTAACCCAGTTGTTTACAACTGATTTAGACGTTCCCTCGTTTCGTCGATGTCAATTGTGGGTAGCCGTGTGATGCGAATCATTGATTTGTAGGCCTACCTGAAGTTCTTGACTGTAGCTGCGATCGAACTGTTTAACTGAAACTGTATGCTTTTCCCCGCTCCGTTTTTATCCCGGTGAGTACGAGCCTATACCTGCCTGCCACATTGTGATTCAGTGAACGTGTCTATCCTAGCTAGCGAGTGACGTGGCCTCGCATGACAATTTCAGAACTTGCGTGTTTAATAATAGCGCAACCGTGCGACACGACCCTTACCCTCACACACCTCCACATAAAAAATTACGATAAACACAGGATATACATGTACATGTATATGCAAACTTCCCACTTGGAAGTGAAACTGAAAATGCTCTGGAGTGGCGTGGAGCTCGTTCGGAAATAGAAGGTATAAATGTTAGGAATGTTTTTACAAGTTCATGATCAAAATTAAAAAGTTTCATCGGTAAGCAAACATGAACTTAGTGACTGCTTACAAAACGACGTTGACAAAAGAATTACATTGGTATTGTAACTCTTTGTGGAAAATTCTGTAATGCTATTCACAATGCTTCGTTCTGAGTACAGAGGGCGCTAGTTTCAGCTCTGAGAGAGTACAGTATAAAACAGGTGATGGTTTTTATTCACGTAGTCCATTAGCTGCAGTTCCACAGTAACCTTTTTATCTTTGATACAAAAATCTATTGAGATAATGATTCACTTTCGAGTCGAAAACCTCAATGGGATAAATTCCTACCCTAGGGATTGATCTGCACGCACTTATATCCCTCTCTTGACATGCTTTTGGTTTTGGTATGAATTGAAAAACCTCCCACCGCTCAAGTAAACTAGCGCCCTCGCCTGGTAACAAGCGAGGCGCCACACTGCAAAAGTACCGTCTTGCTGGTCGTATTTCACAATGTGTTTACAATCCCGCATCCTATCGAAAGGAAACAGTACCTACCACAATGTTTGATTGCGTGTTCAGTGAACAACGTCGAGGTCTAGAAAATGAAATCACGAAAAACCTACTGCGCTGGATATTGTGAGTGGAATTCATTTTCTTAAAAAACAATATAGTTAAACATGAAACAGTCGTCGGGCGAAGGAATACAAAACATACCGACAAATCTACTTCCTGACCAATTATATCACACGGAGATATCCATAAACTTGTGGTAGTCCTTCCAACAACGACGCTCCACCCCATGAAAAGTATTTGTGAGATTTGATCAGAATGTCTGATCGGTTTTGTCCGAAGTAAAACTGCATCAATAGCGAAGTGTGTTCTGGCAATTGAAAATCTGACTAAAACCTTTGAGAATTTCAGCATGTAGGGTTTAATTCTCTGCCTAACAAAGGAACCTTATTTGGAAGTTTAGGCCAAGTCTAGACCACCCTGAAGCCGCTGTTGATAGTATGGGCCCATTAGTCATAATCTTCAGCGACCTTTTTGCTAATCTTACCGGCTAGTCTGGCACCGGACCAACTTGAACAGAATCAGCGTGTATACAGGCTGAGACCCACGGGTCGCGACATGCGCACTTTACCTGTCTGGAAGGCACACTATTTGAGCAGGCACAAGAAGATCAGAGACAGGAGGCGGTGTTACGTCACCCCAGTTGAAGAATAAGGTGCTACGAATTTTGAAATACAGGTCACAAGAGGTCATGCATGGTCGCGCCATGTGACCCTCTCTTTGCACGGAAGCAACGTATAGTGAATTATCACATTGTAAGGTAAGCTACTAAAGTGTCGCACGGCACTACTGCCAAAACCAAAGTAAAAAAGAAAATACTAAAACTGGCTTGTATTCCAGCGAAGCATCCATACACAAGCCAGGTTTATGTAAATGTATAGTCATAATGATAAAACTTCTGTTTTTATGTCCCAAATGAATAGTACCGGTATTTTCCCTCGCTCTAAGTAGGTCAGTTTTATTATTCTCACTACTTTAATAGGAATGTCGAGATAATAATGTGTCAAATATTCTCACCGGGTCCATTGAAAAACCATTGATTGGAAGGGGAAAGTTCCCCTGAGATGTTGCCAATGTTATTCTAGGAATCATTAGCGCTAGCATTACGGGAACGGCACTACCACCTTTAATGAGGGGTGGGTGAGTTGATTTCCACACCCACCCATCCACCAATCCACCCAAGGCCGGGATACGCCACTGTTTAAAACGAATGAAGCAATCTAAGGTTGGTAATCTGCAATGGTTTCTTGTAGTGCGACTGATATGACGTGTCTGCTGCCTCTACTCGAACAGTCCGCCATTTTTGTCCCTGTCACGTGTCCCACCAGTGACGATGTTGCAACACAGTCGGAGCGCCGAGATGTTAGCCTGCTCTGTTCCCGGTTTTAGAAGTCCCAGGTGCCCCAGACGAGCGGCGCCAGTCCCTCCCCTACACCTGAAGGCCCAGGATGAGAAGAAAGGAGGCACCCCTCCCCCGAGCCCCCGGCTGCGAAGGCAGGGCCCTTTCACTCCCAAACCGGCCAGCAACAGCCAGCCATCGACACCGGTCACCAAGCGCTTGTTGAAGTCACGGAGTGCCGATTCTCCGCTGGTCCCTCAGCCGAAAAGCAAAGCCCACCTATCTCCGTGCATCTCCTTGGATTCCCTGCCGGACACAAGTAGACACCCTGGCAAGAACCACGAGCGCAGTTCTCGCGAGGGACGAGAAAGCCCGAGACCATCGCTCCCTTCAGCAGTGCGGGTGTACAGGTCGTCGTCGGCGCACAGACTCGAAGCTAGTGCACTGCAGATATGCAGGCCCAGAACGAGACACGTCAATCTGGATGACAGACTACAGTTCAGTTGTCGGCAGAGAAGTGACGCTGAACATGAAGGAGGTGACAAACGTGGACCCCACAGCCCTCCTCAGTCACCACAAAAGAAGACATCGCGTTTACTCTTTCCACCAGTCATCCGACTTCAAGGCTGCCGCGACAGGTCGGGTGACCTCGAACCCCAACATTTAAGTCCACCGACATTCAAAGAGCGGGCAAGCTCTTACTCGGGACCTTCTTGTTCTGGCCCGGGTAATTCAAAAATGATGCCCACCGGACGAAAATCATCTCAACTCAGGCCGCACACACCCCCGCCTCTCCCATTGCGAATAAGCCAACGCAACTCATCAACACCAAAACTTAATGTTATTGGCGTACCCACTGACGCACAGAGACACAATCAGCCAATCACAATGCAGCCTGAGAGTTCCACGAGGACAAAGATTTTGCCACCAATCAGCCCGAAGCCCAGGCGAAAGTCCTCTCTCTGCCCAAGCGCAGTTAAAGTGACGACACCCAATACGAATGCTGTTTCGATCACAACAGAGAACAAAGACGTGATTCGACTTCAGCCAGTTATACTGGATATAAAATTCGGAGAGATCTTACTTGAGCCAGAAAAGCACGAACAACGTATATCAAAGAAGGAGCCGGCGCGAAAAACCGAGCGACCAACGGAGAGAGGACCAAGTTCGAATGCACCAACTGGGAATGGCGGCAGCGAAAAAATCATCGAAGGACCAGACAAGAACGTCTCCAAGGGGGAAGTAGTAATCAGGGATTCCAAACTCGAACAGGAACACGAAGGTTGTTGCCACGGATGTTTCAAAGAGTGCATCGGCGATCCACCTGAATGTCTCCTAGAATACCTGTGTTGTGATTGCTGATGCGAGCTAGAGGACTTTATTTTATTAGATTCTAGAGGAGAGGAGAAGAGGAATGCAAGTACTTTACACGTTTTCAGTTTTGCAGATGATTTTGAAAAAAAGGACCGCTCTTAATCATTTAAAAGAGGTACGAAGGATGCTCGTTTTTTGCGCGATTTGTTGTCGGCAGTGAGAGATAAGGGCATACAAAGGGACAAAGTTGGCACCATGTTTCTATCATTATCATTCCGAGTATCAGGTATGGGTGTCAGTCGGTTGGGGGACAGGGGAAACCCCCCCCCCGCACTGTTTAAAGTGGGCGGTATGGTATGGTTTGTCGCCCTCATTTTTTACCCCTTACATATAAATTTTTGAAATAGAAATATTATTTGAAAATGAAACAAATCCTGCAAAAGCATTTGCTAAAGAAAATAAAAGTGGCCGGAAATTGCTTCAGATATCGCACCACAGAAAAAATCGGAATTCGAAATTTGCAGGGGCTCTTAACTAAGCGGGCCCCGGACCCCACGCCAGTAGGGCTTTGCTTTACGCTTTCATTAATCAAGGTTACGTCCCCCAGCACTTTTGAGAAGCGATTGATGCCCTTGTGATCACATACCCCCAATGGAATTTGTCCCCACTGCGAACTGAACTTAACCCCTAACCTGAACCATGCCAACACGATTCTGCGTGATATTCACTCTAAACCTCGAGTGCTTGAAATGAAGCCCGCCATGCGAAATATTTGAAAAGCACAAAACATTAATACCGCCCTCTTTTGACTCACAAACTGCGACGACTTGCACGAGGTCGAACGAGTGCACGTGTCAGATGCGTAACCCTTTGTGACTCTTTGAAATGTGAGCAGTGATCCTCGTTTTAAATTTCTTGGGGTAAGTAAAGCCAAAAAAGGTAAGGATAAAGATAATGGCAGGTGATAAAGTGGGTGGCACTCGTCCAGTAAAAACTTAATCTCTCAAAATTCGGGTTGAAAATGCTTGTAGGCTACCTGTGCGCACGCGGATATACGCACACCCGTGAACTTGACAAATCTGCATACGTACATGAGACATACATACATACATGTACATACGACTGTGAGACAAAGTCTCAAATCGAGTACATGCCATCTTTTCCTTAGTCTTGGGTCAATGACCATGTTGTGCGTTCTTTTTTTTTGTCGCGGCGAATTTCAAGATTTATGAAAAGAGGACTCTCTCAACGGATCCCCTTGGCGGCTCTCAACAAGTTCGGGAGTTGTAAGGCGCCGTGGTGACACTAAGCTCGCAACTTGTTTGTTTGATTTGGGTTTTAGTGGGTCATCATCGGTGAGGCCGAGGTCCCACGCGTGGGTTTGTTGCCTTCCACAAGTTCCAGACTTTAATATTACGCCGAAGCGCAGCCCCCCCCCATCCCCTGACATCTAGCTGAGGCGTGCTACTTGGAAACTGGGAGCATGTGGGTCTATTTTGAGATGGTAATTCTTGAAATAACGAAGCGACAGCAGGTGGACTAAAGGGGTGATACGGCTGTTTAACTAAAAGGAGATGATCTAAGAGCAGCAAGGAGCTGACAAGAACGTATCAATAAAATCCTTGAAATGAAGCAGATTGCGAAAAAAACTGATTTCAAACCGATGAATCAGTCTTACTACGGAGTCGGTGTGAGTATCTCTCGCGAAGTTTGGTCATTTCTCCTTTACCGATGGCCCCCGCGGACGCTGTGAAAATCAGAACTTTTGCTTTGCAAATCGTAGAATCTACTAAGCAATAGCACTTTCTAACTTGATATCAATCAGGTCACCCGCATTGATAACGTCTCTATAAACAGCAGTAATAATTTTTGCAACAGTTTGTCCATCACAAAAGAATGCATTAAAGATAGGTAGGCCTATTTAAAATATTTACCCATCTATTCCTGCCTACTCGAAATAACATTTAAAAGCTCGATACAATCTGTTCGCTGCAATTGCTTATTTCCCCAATGTTGTCTTGTTGTTTGTTAGAAAGCAATCATTCTCTTGTCAACAAGGATACAACCGAATTACGCATTAGAGATCAACCCACGCCTGGCTAAATTACTTCAAAACACTCGGCTAACAATGGACGGGGGGAGAGGAAATCGGAAATTATTCTTTCTGCGTCGCACGTTATCTCTATGTTTTGTTTTTTTTATCCCGCGCCTGTCGTGAACTCATAACACATGTGCACCTCGGCGCTCTCCATAAAGTGCACCCACATCCGGGGACAATGATCCGCGGTGTGTATTTACCCAAACCGTTTGTGAAACGATTCCGCAAGTTTAAGCAATCGGTTGTCGATAAACGGAGACCTCCCCGTCACATCGGAGACAAAATATTTCGCCTATCGCGCGTGGTTGGATCAAAAACAAAACCTATTTTTACCGAAGTTTGGGCCAAGGTTTCGACACAAAAGGTCCTCGTTTGCTAAGAATGCTAAGTGATAACTTCGACCTTATTAAAGAAAAAAAGAAACATTTCAACATCTTTATTTTGTTTTTTACCCTTCAAAAGTGAAGCCTTGAACTGTGTTAAAATGCTTGCAATGCAAGAATGAAGCGCTTTAAAGTAACAGAAAAATGCAAGGAATTTTAAAAGTTATTTTCTTTCAACCGCTTAGCCGATTCCTGACCATTTCTGGTGCCAGTTATCCGAACCACAGACAAGCAGACACTTGTCAAGTGGATCCTATGCAAACGTTTGTTTTCTCGTGAAATGCCCGAGAAACCGCCGACGCGCATTCAAAATAAAGGCAACAAAACCTTGTATCGGGACAGTTGGCAAAGCAACACTTTCGCGCTCCACTGACTTTCCGGTTAACAGAAAAAAGGCAGGCCTACCCTTTCCTCAGATTTGCATGTCCAAATTGCAATTATAGCGATACAATGACTGTGCCTTTTTCTGGACGAGACTGGAATGCCAAAAATTCGTTGACTTTTGTGACGAACAATGACTGTAAATGGACCTACAATATTTCACTGAGAATTTCAGCCAGCGAAACGAGCACAACGAACAACCCTTGCGTTTCATTGCATCCTACTATCTACATTTATTTCAGCGTTAAGGCCTTCTGGACCTTTGGCGGAAAAACACAAGTTCAGATTTATATTCCAACAATCATTCTTAACTGGGGACTTTGAGCACAGGCGAATAGAGAACGAGAAAAGTGGTCCCAATCTCGTAGCGTGCGCTTGGTAGGCCTTGAAATTTCCACAGTTGAAATGCAGGGCACAAGAAAAGAACAAGAAATATTTTTAATTAGTGTAGATCGATCGATGAAAATTTGAGAGTTATGTTCTACCCCTTGAATAGCTTTTTCGTCTGTATAACATTGATGCTACTGCGCATGCATTGTGTGCGCCTGCATTCTGGGTAATGAGGTGGACATCAATCTCATGATACAAGTCACTTGGCGCTGTCACTACCCTACCTAATTAATCATGTCTTCGAACGGACGTCGACTCGGCTTGCTTTCTGCAGAGTGAGTACAGAGCAAAAACAACCCGTACTGTACGGGGTGGTAGGCTTCCAACTCTGAGAAAACACCATCACCGCGCGGCGAACGCGGGACCAGGGCCGCGGCTTTGAGAGGGGAGCGGCCCATCTCGCTGAGAGACAAGGGGGCCGCTCCTTTTGCTGCGCCCGCCCGTCACCTTGCACGTAGAGGGGTCAGCCCCCCTCTGAAAACAAACCATGTTCGAGATGCCATCCAGCGAGAGAGTGATGGTGAGAGCTTCCGGTGATACACCATGAGCCAAACCCGTGGTTTTTGTATTATTTTCCGTCAAAGGGCATTTCGTAGAAAACCGATATGCGACTTCCCAGCAACTTGTTGAATAATAGATTATGGAGTGAAAAACGGTACATAAATATCAGTAAATTGTTTTTCGTACAACGCAGAGAAAGTACACATGCCCTCCAATCCAGTTCAAATTGTATAAACTCGGACCTATCCGCGGAGTACTGACGGTATGAAGAGTTTACCAGCTCAGGTGGAAAATTTGAGTCTAAAATAGCTTAAAATTTCTTAGAATTAGAATATATAGATCATTCTTTTCGTCGGGTCTAAGAAAATGGCGGACTGCCTTTAATTTGCCAATCTAAAATCTGTAGTGCCTTAATGGCATAAATACGGAGGGTATTCCCATCATCACGGCTGATCAAATCCAGATGGTGCCGGTTCAAACACCTGTACGTCACCTGCACTGTAATTGATTGGTCTGCTATTTACGGCAGGGAGCGCTTCGGTCAAAGATGACCGCCGTCGCAAAAGTAAAAGTCACACGCAAAACGAGACAGCTGCCGATGTACGCGCCCATTTCTTGCCAGACAAGAAGCGGACCTGTGCGAGAAGGGACGGATCCAGCATTTTTCCGGGGGTGGGGGTGGGGTTGGGTGCCAGGCGGGAGATTTTGTTTTGTAATGTCACATATGTGCGAACAGTCAAGCAGAAACGATGATGAAATAGTGCACATTGTTTGCAATGGTATTGTAACACTTTTCTTGTAAAAGGATCTGCGGGATGCTATCTTTTTAAAATTTACTTTAGTTATTTTTTAAAATTATTTTTGCTGTTTTTTCCCTACCTTCTTTGCCCCGGGGGTGGGGTTTGACCCATGGATCCGCACCTGTGTGATACTTCTAGTCAAATCGAACCTCTCTTTGTCTCCTTCTATGAGTGTACTTTGCAGGGTCGTAATTCCACCAGAAAGTTCGCCACGCCCCTTCTCTCTGAGTGATAGTTTTTGTGAATGTGCGTGTTTGCAATACATTAAGCTGTCTTGTTCAATTCGTTCAATTCCCCTCACCCCTTTTCGAGGAGAGGGGTGTGTTGATAACCCCATATTCGCCAACTTACGTCAGTGAAGCTGTTAATCTCGGAAAATAAACTATCCCAACCTTATTTTTTTCTCTTATAACCTCGAAGAGTATACCACGGCAGATTCATTATTTTAATCAAAGACAGAGTAAAATTACACACCCGATTTAACTTCAATTCATTTGATTTATCGACCCGAAGCGCAGTAATAAATTTCTAAATAATGATTAGAAATAATAATTGCTTTATGGGGCAGCGGGAAAAGTAAAAAAGGAAGTTTTAAAGTGTTCCTCGTTCCACTTGACACTTTTTTCAAAAAACCTTTAATCTGACACGTTGTATAATTTACTACTGCATGCTTAAACACAGTGCATTATAGGCTTGGCTGTTTACCATTATTGGTAAGTTGGGTGACAGATTCGGGTTGACGTGGCGATCTCTATCAGGCTTCAATTGTACCACAGAGCTTGCTCTATGATTGTACCTTGTGAACAAAAATATCCAGGCTCCATTACCAAGAAAAGAGGGAAATTTTCCCCTCAGACATTTCAAGGTAACAGCTTGAAGAATTTAAGACCGGGGATAAATCGAACTGATTGGTACTTTGCTCGGGACCAAAGCAGAGTAGAAAGTATTCCATTAAACTTAGGCATTCGCAGGCAGCGGTATTGCTGTGGCACTGTGGTTTCAGTTGGTCTAAACTTGTCTTTTTTTAAATAAACAATGTGTTATCCCCTAACAGCCTCATCAATGCCACAAAAATCTACTCCTCTTAATTCGAAAACAATGAGGGGGAGAGCGGGGCTTTGTTTGTTGATGTTGGCGCAGGAACGCTTATTTTTCCTCTGGGCACTTATGTTGGAGGCGTCGAGGTTAATAGCCAGCTAATTGGGACATAGGGCGAAGTTTTGGGGGTAAGTGTCGAGCGAGAGGTGCGTTAATCGTCCGGTTTGAGGGGTCGACGGCCCATCAACATGTCAGGAATCAACCATCTCTTTTTAATTCAACTGATTCGCGAGCGAATGAACAATAAAAACTGCGTCACGATTCAAAAGTTGCAAATCTTGTTTCCAAGCAAAACCTCCCCAGTTCTCGTTGAAAAAGGTTTATTAATATAAAACTAATCAAACGGTCGAACGACCATGAAAAATTTAGTTTCCCACAGTCACGTCAATTGCCGCTGAAAACACACACCAAAATTTGACTATCAAAGGCCTACATGTAGTTCTGATACCCTGTGGACGTGATTGAACATAACATTTAAAACAATAAATTAATGAAGCACTCGTAACTGTAAACGGACTGTGTTCAGGAAAATCTGTGGTGTTTGATATTAAATTGACAACCCCAGTATCTATTTTACGCCGAGTACATGAGATAGGACAGGTGTAGTCTAGGATACCAAGGGTATTAAATTTACACATTGTTTTGGATGTAGGTTTCTGTACTAGCAAGAGCCACAGTTGTCTCTGTAATATTGCACTGCAATAAACTCATCGCGCTTTATTCAGTCTGAACAGCACCCTCTAAAATCATTCCGTATTTCGAGGTTATGATGGTACAATTTTTGGCAGTCCTACAAAAACGCCATACCCAGATCCACTATCAGTTCCACCGCCTGTTGTTCTTCTAATCCACCGGGTTCGATTGACTGTATCACTTGGGATCGATGAAGCAATAAAAATTGGCGGACATCAAGGCAATACTAACAGGTCTAGGTCATTCGGACCTTGTCCCACATTTTCCGGACATTACTGGACTGGTCCAAAGGTCAACCAAACGAAAGGCTCAAGATTGTACTAGATACAATCGTCGTCTTGTGTTTCATGGACCTGTTGCCCAGAAAAGTGCCGAAACTGCTAAACAATTATAAAGATCACATGTTCGCCTCAGAACTCCTATTCTAAGGAGAAAAAGTAATCAACGTCATCGGCCTTTCCTTTCTCGGAATTCGGCAGCAAAGAGATCCTGGCGAGTTGCTTTCATCGGGCCGCTCGTAATCTAAACATACGCTTTGAGATTAGGTAAATGGGGCGGGCGAAAGTTGGGGTCCATCGGTCTTTCAAGTGATCGTGTGGCGATGGCATCGAAAGTTCTCCGCAGCGAGCCTGCCCCCTGCGGCTCACTCTGGCCCCACTCGGCGGTCCCCCTGAACACACCCATTCGACACGCAGCTTCAGAATCCCCAGTATCACAGGACTGACGTTTGGTCTGCCTGTCAAATGTGGATCCCACTCTGACGAAAATTTCTTCCGTAAGTCTTGAGGAAAGATTCAGATTTCGAATAAGATTTCCCATATTCCAGGTCGGATCTCAAACAAATTTCGGGGAGACCAAGCTTGTTTTTTTTTGGGGGGGGGCAAAAATCGGGATTTTTTCAAGTAACGTTTTATGGCCTTTCTTAAGGTTGAGGCTATACATTCTGGGGCTTTCTTTTCGTTTTGAGATGGGAAGGGGTGAAATAGACCACAAAATCACCCCTCTTTCATCATTTTTCCAAACAAGGGGAGAATGGCGGGCCATGGCCCCCGCTGCCCCCACCCCCTTAATCCGCCCTCGTTCTGGCAGATTTTTTTCCGCCTGTCAGAAGTAAGTTCATAGCATGGCAATAACTTGCAAAAAAGAAAGCCTGTAGAATTCGGGCGATCCTTGATACGCTCCAACTTTTCACCCCTTGCCCCTTCAACTCGAATCCATCCGTCTTGATTCCAAGACTCCGAAGTTTCCATAACAAGCTCCGACAGCTCGCAGGTCACCGCATCAATGGAGAGGAGCGCAAAATCTCGGCCGAGGTGTTGCTAATTAGCGCCACTTTGCTGTAATTATTTTTATTTTTACCGGGCGGTCCGGCGGTGTTTGCTCGGCTGGTCTCACGCGGGGAATGACAGCCCTGCTCCGGTCAGCTCTAGCCTCCATCACCCGCTCGCTCGCTGCGAAGCCCCATGCCGTATTCGCATTGCTGTGACGAGGCCCTCTTCTCGAATGTGACAGTACTTTAATAACCACTTGCGTCTTCGCAAATCAGAGAACAGAGACGGTTTTAATATGAAGTCGGGGTTGGGCCGACCAGACACGCTGGGTGGAAACCCTGGGTTGTGACCTGCAATAGTAGGTCATTGACTTGAGATTTATTTTGGCAAATCTGTTAAACTTGGCTTGAAGCGTAAGCTATTAACTTGGACGTGATTTTCCCGCATGCAGTGATGATTATGTTGTTGATGTCGGTGATCAGGATGGGAAAAGTCGGATTGTAACAGCGATGTATTCATCATGTACATGTATGTTGAATGATACTTCGGGAAAAGACAAACTTGACAAAGGGTTGGCGGTGCAACAGTTCATGCTGCTCTGAAATGTTTCGCAAGAATTCTGTGGTTAATTTTTTTAATTCTTCGTTTCCGGAGTAAAGCTTCCCAAAGTAGACATTTTCTTTTACATAATTTTTTCGGTTGTTTGATGTTGGGGGCTCACTCATTGAAGTAAGTTCTGGGCTATATTTGGGAGTGACCCGGTGCGTGGGCATCTCCGAGCTCCTCAAAATAAACTACTTGCCAAGGTTCCCACGAAGAGCCTCCCCGAAAGATGCCGCCCTCCCAAGGTCGAGCAAATGAATGGAGGAGCTTTGTTGAGCCCCACTTTCTGGGTCGGTGCACGGGAGTCCCACGGCTTGCGGTGGGCGGACGGTTTTAGTCACACACGGGATATCCTGGAGTGCGCGCAGTGCGCCGCGCCGCGGGAACGCGAGGGCCGATTTCTCCGTCGCCCGCTACACAAGGCCGACAGTTTCAGAACCCGTTGACTCTAGTTGTATTCTTCAACAACTAAGAAACTACTCACCAAAGTTGTCGTCTGTTGGACTGTGGCTTTGTTCTGCTGAAACCACACGTCATTATTTTTAACCACCGTGACAGTGTATTTTTAACAGGTTGCCTCAACACGCAACTGTGAATAAACTGTAATTATCCATTGATGGGAAATATGTTTTCTTAATTTCTTAATATAATGCCAAATAGGCCTTGTTCTGTATTGTACCCCTTGTCATATGAAGTCAGGTCTATCGTTTTAAGCTGGGAGCCATTGAAAGTATAAAAAAACACAGCGAGAAAGGGAAGTTTTAAAAAGAAAACCGGTCTGCGTTTCCGAGATGACCGAACTGTTCGAGGAATCTCTGTTCCTTGGGAGAATCAAACAAATTTAATTGGTGACGTAGAATAGAATTTAGGACATCTTGACGGAACGACCCTTTCGTGCAGGGTACTCGTGACTTTGGCAATACGAGGCATCGGCCACTGACCTCCCCATGTTGCCCTGTGTCTGGATCTCCCCTTTAAATTTTCCCCCGAAACGCAGACAACCTGAGTTTGTTTCTTTTTGATGGGAGCTGTAAATTACCAACAAGGTCTCGACAACCGGTGTCAAGTATACGGAGTTCGTTTTACTTGGAACATAGGTTGGATCTGCTGAACCAAATGCTTTATTCACCAAAAGTCATAAATACTCCAAATGTTATCATCGAGGGGTCAAGGGTCAGTCTCTACAGGAACTCATCATTCATTCTCTTTTTTTTCTAAAAACTGAGCCGCAAGTGAGGGTTTCGGCCATGAATGATGTCTGTTTTTTTGTTTGTCAGTGGTTCCGCTACAGTGACCGATGTCAAAGTGTCTCGGTCCGCGATAGGTCGGATGGAGGACACTGTCGTAAGCATCGCGAGAGGAGTTCGCGAAGTCTGAGCAAAGCCTGCAATTAAAGCGCTCCTTTTAACATACAGTTAAAAAACATTAATGATAAACTCTAAAGACACGGCCTGTGTGAGGTAGACGAAATATCAACTGCAGTAATTCGTCACCTTTTTTTGAGGGGAAATTTGCGAAGTAGCAAGGTGAACGACCTGCGTAGAGATTGACGCGTCTTACTTCCCCTACTGTTAAATTTTGCCCTGACCGCCAAGCAGGTCTTGGTCGAGCTCACAAGGGTGTTTTCCTCTCACGAGATCGCAGTGATGACAACATCACTTAACGGTCCAATGGATAAAAACCAACATTGGAGCTATCCAATACCAGTTTAAGAAGAACTTAGAGGTGTTCCTTTCATAGCATATCGACGACTGCATGATTTGGAAAAATAGCAATACGGCGAATGTATAAAGTTTGAACTACAGACAAAGTCAGAAATCTTAATTTTGAAATTGACGTTCGTTCTTACCAAAAATATCGCACGAGTGACAATTAACTCAAAAATTATACAAAACTTTTCTTTCAATTTCACTGTGGCTATGGTTAAAGCGTACCCGTGTGCAAGGCTGACAAATTCAAATGGATGTACAAATTCCTGGAAACAAATTTACGCCCATCTGTGTTTGTTTTGTCTTAGCCGGAGAAGGGGGGGGGGTTCTTAACCTCTCAGGGTACAGACTAATGATACCTGGCGCGGCGTCGACACCAGGCTGATTATTTTGTTTGTGATGTCCCTGTCACTTCTTGGCCATCGGGGCCGGCTGATGAAGCTGAGACAAAGCCCAAACCTTAAATGGATTACTCTTCTTTCGGGAACGCATTCAGAGCGGATTGTTTCTTTTGGCAGTTTCCCGCCAATTCTAAGAAACCCGTCTGGCCGCGATTACAGTTTTGGAGCCGGTTAAGACGGCTTGCCCATCCCACGACCGTGCCAAGTGACACGCACAACTGGTCCAAGGAACCGAACAGATGTCCGACAAATTTGGTGAGGGATGAAGAAGAAATGTAGTGAACTACAATTAAGCGAATCTTACCGTCAATAGGTCAACGAGACCAAAGAGCCTTGTTGATCAGTTTCTTTTGTGGGAAAGAAAGGGCTAGTCCCTTGTATAGCACACGCGATCACCAATTGGTCGAATGGATGATTGATTTGCATAATTTGCCCAATCTGCAGGTATATCACAGACCGTTTACCGGACGAATGTGTGAACGATATGAATGCTTCAGAACAAGTCAAGTAATTTGCAACGGATCAATTACTCTAACCTGCCCAATCTGCAGGTATATCACAGACCGTTTACCGGACGAATGTGTGAACGATACGAATGCTTCAGAACAAGTCAAGTAATTTGCAACGGATCAATTACTCTAAGTTTAATTTGACAAGAACAACCATGAATGACCATCATTTATGTTTTCCCTCAATTTAACAGGCTACTTGCATCATAAATCCTTACTTTACCTCTGCCATAGTGTTAGATGTAAACTGATCTTACAAATGAAGGAAAAGTAAAAAGTTCTTTCAGAAAGTGCATCCTTGCAACGACGCAGTTCACGCATTTCCGATCGCATGGTAAAGCCAAGATCCGGCAATATATCCTGAACTGATTGCTGCAATTCTCAGAACGAAGTGATTTCAAGGAGGTGTACGACCAAATGGCCTGAATTAAACATCGCTCTACTTTCACATCCATATTTATTTCAATCCCCTCTAGTAATGAACCCTGGCTACAGGATTCTTATATAAAAAGGTGCGAAATGGCAGTGTAAGTTTAGAGCCCAAATGATCGTACCCAAAACGACGTTCAGTCTCACAAGCCAGGATTTACTAAATGGGAAAAACCTGTTGAATCAGACAGCACAGCACCTGCACAGCCACTTCGCATGTCGTGTATGTCAGCCTGGCTAGGATTCGAACAGAAACCGGCTGTGATGCAACACTACCCGGCCTGACCCCCAACCCAACCGGAATAACTCTGGGAGCGGTTACTCCAAAATGCTGGGCAGCCTACAAGTTTCTGATATAAGCTTGATCTCTCAATGTCTGTCACTTGCTGTCAGGCTGGTCATTCCAACCAGACCCTCCTAACAGAATAAGCCGCTCTGTCACCTTCTGCCTCAGGCTGAACTGGGTTTGAACCCAAACGATACCAATGTATGAATTGTGTTCCTATTCCACGGATTCCCTCCCTCCACCAAGCCCTCTTCAATATCTTCTCCCCCTCTTTTCATCTAAGTATTTTCGCTTACTATGGCTGGCCGTCAGTACAAAAAATCAAAGGAATAGTCACCAAAGTGATAAAAAAGTCACTCAGCTACCAATCCAGCAAATAAGAAGTGCTTATATACATGTATATTTATCCAGCATACAAAAAAAAAACAAATACAAACCCTTTTTGAAAAAAAAGGGCAAAAAGCGATTTTGACGTTAAAGTTGACATCAAGGTAAGGTGACATTTCTGCCAAACTTTGGCCGCCCAAGCCAAATGTATAGGAACGAGCTATTATTTCATTAACAGTCCCTTCCCTGTATGAGCCGTCATTATTTAGACTTTCGAGTTACAGTGCCCTTCATTTCTAGGATCCCTCGGCGTCGGCAAATAAAAACAAACAAATAAAAGACCAACGAAGCAACAGTCGCAGGTGCAGACCCCAACAAATCGTCATTGTTACAGCCATCAATCACAAAACAGGCTCTCGGATTTTCGCCTTAATCTGCATGTCCTCTTATTTTGAATGGTAGCTTTTATTGCCAGGATTGTTAGTGTTACACTCTCTCAAATGTCATATTTTTCCGCAAAAAAAGAAATTGGAGGGTGACTCAGCCATTTCGGAAAATCACCCCCAGAAAATGACCCTAAATCATTTGGTCTTGTCCACAACGCAAAACGTAGTGTAGTTTTTCGGTTGGCCGTCCTGCCAGCGTGTAAGGGAATAACTTCACACACCAACCTAAAACGCCACCTTGCCTGATGAAGTCTAATTCCCAAGCCTTGCGTGTGCCCAATGTCTTCGTGACAATTACCGGGTCACAGCGGGCTCGGTCGCCGTCCATGCTAGCCCTCTCCCCATCGAAGCGGGCGGGGCTAATTGCTCCAACAAGTTGCACAAGGACTCCCCGGTGAGCGATAAAACGACACCCCACAGCCCCGCAGTCTGCCTATTGCATTAAGCTAGTCTGTGACCTCGCGAGTTCACGGCTAATTGCTTGCCGAACGGGTTTTTCGCATCTCGACGGAGGCTGTTGTGTCGTTCGCTGCGGGTTTTGCCTACAGCCGACAAATTTCTTTGCTACGTTTGAGTTGAAGATCAGGGTTTTGACTTAATTGTTCCGACCTTGCGAAATGTTCTTACACCCCAGGAATTTGACTTCCACCAGTTGAAAACAATCACCATGCAACATCGTTTCTGCCGTTCGAACACAATAAGTTCCACTATGGTAGAAATATTTACACCACTTTAAAGTTGCAAGGGCGAATTTCTAACTAAAAAAAGAAACGAGAAACGAGTTGGGCCTCATAACTTATAAGACCTAATGCGTTTGTCCCTCTTTTTTTCCACCTTTAATTAATTTCTTTCACAATTTTATCACTTGGTTTACTGAAGGTGATTTACCTTTCGTAACACGATCAAACCGCAACAACCAGTTATATACAGTCCCTGAACATTTCCCGGGCCGTGACGTCATCATGCGGTGCCGCATCGGCGGTAACTGAATCATAATTTTTGACGTAATTGTTGTGGGTATGAAGAAACGACTGCCAGGATGACGGCAGGATGTTATCTTACACAAAAGGAAATATTTAAGTCGCATTCCACACCTGGACCTTTATTTGTCGAAGAGAGGCACCGTCATGCACAGCGATTAGGTGGGGCAAAATTTCTTTCAGGAGACATTTTTCCACACAGGTTTGCTGGCAGGTTCAAGCTTCGAATTAGTAGCCTACACAACATGTAATAAGGTTACGGAAATCTTTTTGCTGAAGAATACATGTTACCTCCTAAAAAAAACTCCATGTGGCAGTTTTCCATTCACATATACAAAATTAATTGTTATCAAAGTTTATGATGCAAAATCTGTCGCTCGACGTTTCCCAAGGCAACCTGCGGAAACTGAGGACCCTCCGTAGGTCTAATGCATTTCCATGTTTGGTATAAACTCATTTATTCTGCTTTAGACTATGCGGGCCAATATTCCGCATATTCTCAGTTGTATGTGCCGTTATCTGTTGGCGTGTTAAATTGACCGCACACATTTTTACTATTCTCTCGATTTTACGCTTGTTGGCGCTCGTTTCACGCTTGTTGGCAACGCAATTCGTGGATTTTGGGGCGCGCCACGCTTATCGTGGTAAACCCAGCACGCGACTGGTGACGAGGCGCTGAAGAGATATTGTCATCAAATGTGACCCTACCGTAACTAGTTTCTTCCGTAAACACTTTATGCGTTCACACTCGCAGCAAAAGCTTGTTAGGTTAACAGATAAAACTTGTTGTGCCTCGAGTGTCGGTAACGACAATAATTTGATCGTCAAAGAGACAAGTTTTAAGTGCTATCCAAAAGCCTGTGGGCAAAACCGTGCTTCCTTTGATGGGATTCAAACTGAAGTCATCTAGCTTACTGATGCCATCTTTTTCCCACTCGACCATCGAGCTAGCCGAGGTCGGATCGTTGGCTTGGATCGATACGGCACTGGGAACCGCAATTAACAGCTTAACTTAATGAAATGTTGTCAATTTGTTGTCAGTTGGACCAGAAAAGGGCTATTTTTTGTCATGTTGACCAGAGCACAATGCGATAATCTTGTCCTCTGGCTCAATGAGTCGACGATTATCTTGTCAAAATCTTGTCAGTTTGACAAACGGTACATCTTGTGTTCATTTCAGTAGGAATAGAATCCACTGGTCGAATGTTTTCAGCACATCAGAGCAAAAAAATCTAGGCTCAGTGTTTCCAGTATTCAATTATCATGAGACGGCTGTCACAATTGTTTTTCCGAGTGTGCGGTAACATTCGATTACAAGTCTGAATCAATGGAACCTGCAGGTTAGCTTGGAAAGACCATGCGCGTGACCAGGCGAGTGGGGCTCATGTAGAATTTCTTCGGGCAAAAACTCACCAGAGCCCTTTCAGATGAAAATGTAAAGGTCCTGAACTTCGAGGCTTATTTCTTACCTCCCGCCTATAGTCCCTGCACCAAAACACCCACTTTGCGGAAAGTGACGCACAAACCTAATTTCCGGAGTCACATTTTATTTTATTATTATTTAATGATAGATTTTATTTTAATTACCCGTTGCCACAATGAATAAATGTAACACAAATAAACATTTTCCATTTCTACATAATCAATCCTCTGCCCTATTGGCCTCCACACTTCCTTTACCATTGCTGTAATTACTAGTGTCCGGACACCGGAACAGCACCGCTTCCCACAAGGATACTGTGAGAAACGACAATTCCAGAACCTCATGTCCCAGAACAGAAAGTCCAGTTCGACAGAGTTACTATTCTACTTGTTATTTGTAAGTTATTTTTACATTACGACATTAGGGAACCTTTGTTTGCTATTTTTCATACAAAATACACGACAGAAGGAAGGTCAAAGCGCTTATTATTTTCTTTCGTTTTAGAGATCTTTTCTTTCGTTTTGATGAGAGAGTGATGACATGTAAACAAAAGTGCCATGCTACATGTAAAATAAAATGGTTAAAACAGAGTGACTTCGTGACTCAACCTAGGCACCTAAATAGTCGACTCAAAAACCACTCAAACAATTTTGGCTTAGGCCTAAACGACGGTAAATTGGCCCAACTTATAGTCCAACTTATAGGGTGAGGATCGTGCATGGGAATGTGATAGTCAGGATGATATGATCACGGGCATCACAACTTTCTGCCCAAAAAAGAATCAAGTCGAAGCGAGAATGAGGCCGCCCGAAAGAGGATTCGATGTGGGAAGAATAAGGGCGTTCCCCCACCCTCTCGCGAGGAGAACTCCCTTCCCCGAAATAAAAAAGATTGAATTTAAAAGCAGGTGGCAATAGTGTTGCACAACGACAGAGTTTACAGAGAAGTGCATCAAACCATGTTTTTGCGTGGATTTCCCGTCTAAATGTAGAACCATTTTGACCAAGACAACAAACCACCATGGTCAATAACGGCATCGAGGTCAGTCGATGATGGTCGTGCTCCAGTACGGCACGGTCAGATGTTGAGGTTAATTTCAGTATGAAGCTGACGGAGGTGTCCTTACATTGAAAAGGGTAAATAATAATTAAGTCATCATTGCTTGCTCAATCAGACTACTAGAAGGGTTAGGGGATGTGGGTGTTATTTCAGTCAAAAAAACCAAAATATTTTACTCGTGTTTCGCCAGGCAGAAACATGTTAATCAGAACAAAATGATATCAAACAGTCTAGAAGCCAAAAATTAAGGTTCAACGCTTTATCATTTCCAGAGATTGGTTTCAAATGTGGGAAGGTTTTCGTTGCCAGTGGTATAATGTAGGTGTTCACTGAACGGATGCATTAACCGATTTTCCACGCACCCCCCCGGTCGGCAAGCCAAAGAAGACACCAGTGAGAACTTAGCTGTACCTTCCTCCCTTCACAGGCTCCTCCTACCATCCATGGAGCCCACGTGGCCATCTCTTCCTCCGGTGATTGGTCAGGCCAAAACGAGGTGACACGGATCTCACCCCAGCTGTCCCTTTTTTCACCTGACCGCTGCCCATGACCTGGCCCGACCCTCAGGCCGCACCGCCCGGCGATCGCCAAATTGAGAATAAACAACGCGTCGACCGTGACCATCAGAAGGCGTTAAAGAAAACTCGTCTAACCCATCGAGCAACGACGCAAACTGTCAGCTTTTGAAGAGACGGTGTATTGTTTCAATGTTAATTGCCGACAATTATTAACACATTTGAGAAGTGTTGATCGATGTTCTCTTTAGAGCCTGGCATTAATGTGTGACTGAAACCGACGTATATTTTTAAGGACTTGAACAGCTAGTCTCATTGGGAATTGCAAGTGCCATTCTTAGTTCAAAGCACAAAATAGTTATTATCATCAACTTGTCTGATGACACACGGTGGCTCGCCTGTCAACCATAATCTTATTGTTTTTATTATTTCTGGTGATGACACAAAGAAATCGTCAAATTGCCCTGCAGCTAGAAAGCCTGAAGAACCCGTAGAGAGGAGACAACGAGAGACAGTTTATACAGTTGCAAAGGTGGGCAGAAACCCTTAGGAATGCTCTAGGTAAAACCTATGGAATCTTCAGGTACTGAAAACCTCAATCCACATGGGGACCGAGCCGGGAACCGAACCTGGTCCGCAGAGCTGGAACACAAAAGAAGATCCACCACGCGAACCTGACTCTCCTGGTTCTGGCTCAACCTGGCTCTAATGAGCTGAAGAGTTCCACCCTGGCAGAATGCAACTCGCTGCAGACGCGTCTGTGCGCGCAGCGCACGTTTATAGCGGGCTCCCGTGACTTGACGCAGTGCACCATTCACGGCGCACTTTTTAAGACCTGACTCCACCAGAGCCACTGAGATGATGTAAGACTGAACTGCATGGAAAATTAAGTTCTGGTATCGATGTAGGCCTACTTCTCCTCTTTCCTTAAAAGCAAAAACATCTCCAGCCTTATGTACAGAAATGAGCTACAAGTGCATGAAGAAGCATCGGAATAAAACTTCCCTAACTAGGGTGGTGAAACGCCCAATCCATACTTGGCCTCAAAGTTTTTCCAGGACAGCCCGTACAGCTCAGGGTAAATGCTGTTTATTTTTAAAGTGCGCATAATACAGAAAGGTTCCCCACGCTTCGTTGAATTTGAGGGCATGAAAAACCGGAATAAATCAGGGCAGAGGTGGAACTGTCGTGGAGCGTAGTGTGTGGGGGCGCTTGTTTGCTTTCCTCAAATACCTAAAATGTTTTTACGGATTTCGCGAGAGAGTTAAAAGGCCCACTTAAGTGGATGTGCCAAGTTTGCACACCGAATCCATTTTAACCGTTTCCTGCGTGGTGCATACGCAAACATGAAACAGTCACCCGGAAGCGACCCACTTTGCTTGTTCCGCGGCCAGCGAACGCGTCACACACGGAATGCAAGGGTGCACGGGGATATTCCACGGGGGCGTGGCCTGGGATAGCCCAATTCGTTTATTAACTTACATTCGGTGACCGGCCGGGAAGTTATTAGTCATGGTAATATTCTATTAGGGAAACACGGGCACTACCAGGGCATAAAAAGATGAACACGATGAGTTCACCTGTCACTGCGGCATTGGAAGTCGGTGACAGAGGTCGTCAGCTGATCCAAAACGTGAGAGAGAGAAATTGGAAAGGGCCAGTTTGATTCGAGTCGCGCAGAACAGTGTACAACACAACTTAGTTACAGTAGACGAGAAATCAAGCCTTTTAGGTGTGTACCAGTGAAGTTAAAAAGGAGGTAATAGTCTGTCGTTTGGCTTTTTTTTGTGAAGATGAAGACCGCTTCGAGACAGATGTTGCAGGTTGTGGCTCTCTTGAGCTGTGTTGCTGTAATTAGTGTCTTCGGAGACTGTGTCAGTGATGAGGCGAGGAGCGTGGAGGACAGGACTCGTCGGGTCCCGCTGGTCATCAAGGGAGTCGTGGTCGCTCGCGGGCAGACTGGTAATCCCCGCACGTTCACCATCCGCGTCGGCAAGATCCTGAAGGGTGGCAACGAGTCGGTGGCCAGCTCCCAGGTCGAGATAGCCGTCTCGGAGGGTATCCAAACCAGGGGAACCTCCACCTTCAGCCCAGCTACCCCCGACGGGCGGGCGAGCAACGCCACGAGCATCGTGACGGATGATGACGGGTTGGCCGATGGGACGACAGTTGTGATGATGACCGGGGCGGGCGAGCTGATGAGCAGCACCCCGCAAGAGGTAACGCTCGCCCCATGCCTGGACGGACTCAACCTGCTGGACCGCTACATCTTCTTCCTGCAGCCCATGGATAAGGAGGGCAGGATCTTTGAGGTTGTTGAAGATGGGCTTCCCCAGACCCGGGAAAACCTGAGACGAGTCAGACAGACGGTCAAGGAGGAATATGATGGTGAGTTGAGGTTTATTTTTTTGTGGAGACTGTTCCATCTAAGAATTCTCTGAGATTTGTTGAATATTTGGAAAGCCAAGGCTGAAAAGTAAAGTTAGCCTTGCTGCTCTCAAAGAATCGGTGCTTATCAAAATTGAAACAAAAAAAAGAACGTAGTTATGTGTCACATTAGTTTACATGCAGGTTTCTTCAACACAGGTGCATAATCAAATTAAAATGTCTTCAATTATGTGGTTCGGTTAATTTCCATTTCGGCTCATTTGCCCCATTTTAGTGATCATTCATGTCACATATGTTCCTATTTTGCTGGTCTTGCACAACACAGACCTCCCTACTTGTTTACGCTTTAAAGTCACAATGAAAACGTAGATTTCTGTCGTTGCGAAATCTTCCACGGCACCCTTTTTTCCCCATGAAATCAAAGTTTCTATTTACTTACATACTGCACGCTTGCCTGCGCGCTCACTGAATGGTTTTGTTTGGTATTGTTTACCTGTGCCGACTTGTTCGGCGACGTCACCGTTGCTATTTTTACAGTCGAGCGAACGGCGTCTGGTAACCAGGTGTGATGCAGAGGGCGCCCTTGACAAATACCACGAAGAATTTTGTTCGTTTTTTTAAAGGCAATCGGATGTTTTGGCCCCTTTAAATCTCGTGGCTCGCTATCACGCGATGACACGTGGTCCTATTTGGCTGAAAAAAAAACAACAAAAATCCTCCAACTTGGCCCATGCAGACAAAACCAAAGATAAGACGGATTTGGTGGTAGAGCTACCGATCATCACGAGCGTTTGGGGTGCACTACTACAAATAAATTCCCATAGACAGCAGTGATAAATCCCCATACTTCACAAATATTTAACCCTAGAATACTCACAACTCTAACAGGTGTTCAGGCTGCACAGAAAAATGATGTTCCACACGTCCCCTTTCATTTTCCTTTCAATTTTTGAGAAATTTTCACCATAAGCAGACCACCCCTAAAAGGAAGAAAATATCCCTGTCCTGAAGAGTAGCCCTTTTGAAAACCATCCCTCTGCAAAATGGCTCAAATAGTTCCACTTTCGAACCTGATTGCATCCAAATTGCTCAGAATCGGAAGCCCTCAGTCCGGCCCAGAGGTTCAGCCTCATATTTCTTTAATTTCACAGTTCCGTGGCTCTCAGGACCCTCTATGTGTATAACTTTAATTAATGAGCTCGGTGGGCATATTTCTGGCCTAAATACAAGGGTGCACCCTTCGGCGAGCGGGACAGTTTATCCTCATACAGCGCAGAGACCAACATCCGGAACTTATTTTAACTGGGCCCCTGCAGCTATTTTGACAACAGTCGCTAAACTCGCCTCTAAATCAAATTGTCTACGTATGATATCTTTACGCAGTACATTTAGCATGTCCGAAAACAAAATAAACGAACAGGCACTTAACTTAGACCTCAAGGAGGTTCGATTTTTTTGTTTAGAGTGCGACTGTTGTGACCAGTTTCTAGTCTTGAGCTCCAAGGTTTGACCCAGTTTTGACGGAAAAATAAAATAAAACAGGTTGTATGCTAGAGACTACACCAGAGTGCATCTATAGGCCTAAAGTTTGCAACGTTTCTCAGGATATCAGGGCAAACATTTAAAAAAAACCGGAAAGGGTTGGCTTGAAAAGATTTCTCTACTGACAATTTTCTATTTTTAACCATCCTCGATCCTTTAGGGAAACTGCCTGCTTCTAGGCTTAAGCAGAGACTATAGTATGAGCTCCCTCCCTTGAAACTGGCTGAGAACTTCCCCTGAATATTCCGTTTCGTCCCTAAAGTATACGCTGTGTCGTGCATAATTCAGGTACAAATTACAACTTGCATATTATTACTTTTGCCCAGACCCACGTGTTGGGTCGATGGGTTCAGAGTTAAACGCATTAGTACATGTACAATCTGTCGCACGGAGTGACTCATGATGCTTCAAGTGGCATTCTGGGCGTCTGGCCGTCTGGGATAGCTAATCCAGCTCACAAGACCAGCTTCAAGCTAAACCCTTCCCATGAATCACGAGGAAACATTTGCTGTCAAGATGACAAGATCTATCATCACTGCGCCTTTCTTGCGTTGATAGATGGAGTATCAAAGGCCGATCATGCAATCTTGTCGCTTTGCGCTAAAAACACGCCGGGTTATTATGGACTGCCTCACAGTGGGGGGGGGGGGGGGGATTCTGCTCTCCACCCCACACACCCCCTTGGACTAACTTTTTTTAACTTATTGTGCACGAGAAGACACTCCTTATCAGAACCAAAAATTCAACTCATCTGACATCTGGTTCTGTATTGTGGTCATATGAAGTTCAAGGCCACACGCGTTTCAGCCCGAACGCATTGAGCGTGGCAGAGGAAATAAAGTAAACATTTTTAGCTGTCTCGGGGGTAAAATGGGCGCTGCGCGAGAACGGTACGTCCGATTGTCACAAATTTGGTGTCAAAATGACTCAAAAGTGTAACTTAAAATGGAAACAATGCACTGTGGTGATATCAGAAAAAATATCGAGGGCAAGGTTAAATCAACCAGATACTATGTTATTTCCGACATTGTCATTGCGATTTATGAACAGCCTTCATTGGTAGATAATACCGAGTCATTCTTGAAACTGCTGAAAGCCTAATGAATATTTGAAAATAAATAGCATTATGAAGAGTGGTGGGAGTCCTCCCTCACTGCAGTACTAGGTCACTGGACTTAGATGGCACCTAACTTCCCTCAAAACGCACCGTAGACGGAATGGCCTTCACGGCCGTTTGAGGGCGCTATGCCAGTTATCGAAAATGACTGTGAACGCAGCACGCGGTAAATTTAAAGCGTGTGGCAATCTGCTGAAAATGGCCATGTTTTGATGTCGTTGACATGCATGATTGCATCACGATGAGCAATGGACCCTAAAAGATGAAAAAAAAACCAAGGCCGCACTTGATAAAGCACAGCAAAGTTTAGTATGTACCAAGTAAATCAGCACAAGTTGGCTAGGGACCAATCGAGCGAGATACAATGCGAGACATACTGGTAGCCTGCATCTGCAATGCAATCATCTTATTTGCTTTGGAAATTGCTATTCTTGGATCACCTGTAGACTCTTCGTGAATATTGTATAATGGCGTCGTTGGGGTACTTTCTCTCCACACTGGACTGAGGGATGACGAAGGCCGAAGTGCACCCCTAACCCTCTGTTCCACTTCCATTATGACATTGCATCATGTCAAAGCAAACAGAAACGTGAGCAGAGCCGAATTCGAGAAAAATCCAGACGAATGATGAAATACGATTGCAACATCTACTCTCACCGGGGGAATTAAAAAATGCAATGTCACGCCGTGTCAAGTGTGGCCTGTAACTTTCTAACTGAGAAAAAAGAATGTCAAAATTGCCTCGTGTGTTTATACTATTGGATGCATGGACAGGAAGTAAACAGATACGGGGTTGAGAAGTTGTGTAAACATTCTTGGGGATCCGCGGAAGCGCGCAAAGTAATTGCCCCCTCTCACTCGCGGGATATAGAATAAGTGTGTTTTCACTCCCAAACGAGATAAACTTGGCACCCTCTAATGCCAAATAGTGAAAATTCGCTCCCTCCGACTGTGAAAAGACGAATTCGGGGGAAAGTTCCTCACTCTAATTTCACTCGAACTCACTCTACACCTAGTCCAGTCCTCGTTTTCCATGTTTAGAAATAAGAGATCAAGTTGTGATCACAGGATGAACGCACAGCTTAGACATTTTTTTCCGTTGCGGAAGGCCGGACACAGGACATTTTAAGACCTTTTGACTACCAGTCGGTGCCAGTTAGTACAATTGCGAAAAAGGAAAGTTTTTTTTTTAACTTTAACAGTTATTGAGATCAACAGTACCACTTCCGATGGCTAAAACGAGAACTGACGTGATGAATTAAAATTCATGGTCAACACAGTTCATGTCTCAGTCCTAGCCTATACGTGTGTCCGAATAAAGTAAATCCTGAGATCGATTTTGTACAATTTCAACAGTTTTTGATGATGAAATTGTCTATTTTCGGACTCGTTCTAACCACGTCTTTTTCATGATGTCATCACCTGAATCGGCTGAATGGTTATAGGTATGACGTCATTCTCACGCGCGGTATTGGTACGAGGTCGACTCGGAGGAGACGACTAGTTGTTTACATTGGCAACCGCTCACGTGTCCGTGGGAACCCGTCGGTATGTCCGTCTTGCTCGTAGTCTTGGTTCAAGGCGCTCGGGGAAATTTTGAAGCTATATATACAGCCGCGCAGCTCTCTTGGAGCTTTATGAATAAATAATGTCTAAAATGAAAGAAAAATCATCCATGATGGACTTGAACAGAGTCTGTGAGATACTCGCACTGTGGTTACTTGAAGACTCGAATTTTTGTAAACTGATTACAGATAAACAATTCAAATACACGGATTTGCAAGTCTGCTACAAATTAATAACTTCCGTTACGGATAAAGTCAAATCCCACGTGTGGTTTCCATGCTTCTGTTGCATATTGAAGAAAGTTACCGATGAAGTGCCCTCATTTCTAACTTTTATAAAGTGCCACATCACAATTTCTATTATTCATGTTTAAAACGTATCCTGGAATTTCAACAAAGAATGAACAGACCCTTCCAACCCTGTGGTTCAAAGTTTTAATTGACTCCGTTGTCAATTTAATATAGGTCTTACATCGAGATCAAATCGGTATAAAATACAACGATGAATTTCATCGGTATCACGGTCTCAGTGCTTGGTTCAAATCTTTTTTAAAGAGAGGATCTGCAGAGAAAACAAAAATCCCACTGTGAAAATAGAGTAGAACATGAGTGGGCGGAACAATTCCCACATGTGGGCCGGGTCTCACTGCTTGGATCTCGGCTATACACGTTGTCAGATCACTCTTTAACCTAACCCAACGGCAGCGATCCTGCCGTGCATTCCAAGCATACCTTTCCCTTTGTTCCCGGATATAAAAAAGAAACTAGAGAGAGAGAGAGAAAAAAAAAAGTACTTCCGATTTTATTGTTACTCTGCATTGGCCGATGGGTAGCACGTGCAAACAATATGTTAACTGGGATTTGTCTGTCTAACTTTCCTCTTAGGTGGAAAGGAATAGATTGAAGGATAACCAGTGAAGGTTTAAAGATGCTCGAGTGAAAAGGGTATATATCTCCAGAAAACTTTTTCATTGACAAAAAATATTATCCTGGCCGTATTCCATTACCACCAAATCCACTATGCATGCATACCGGGGAAAGTTTTCGAGGTCAAGGTTTCAGAGCAGTGTCAACTTTTCCAGCTTTTTGTCAAAAACTGCATAACAGGCGGATAAATAACATCAAACTAAAACATGAGAAATCAAATGCTTCATAATGTAAGGAACAATAACTATAAATCATTTGGGTATTTTTGACGTTTGGTGTTTTAATTTGGAAAATTTTGAGGACAGAACATCACAAAGTGCACGTCTTTCTTGGAAGCGACTCGAAAACTGGACCAAGCCACCAAGTCAGTCTACTGAAATCCCTACAATTTAAAGCATTCCAGCATTCATACGCAATGTTTGAAGTGGCAAAGATAAGTCCCGGTGCAAATTATTAAAACCTTATTTCTCAGCAGATGTATAACTGGCACCCGTTTGCAAGTGCTATCGGAACACGCTTGTATCACGCGAAGCACGTGGTCGCCAAACTAAATGCGCTGTTTCTATAGACAAACCTCCTTAGCAAGGTTTGTCATTGTTGACATTGTGATGGAATTTGACCCAGGGTATTCACAGCTAGTTGGAGAACAGTGACCGGTGTCGAAATACGTGTTCATTAACACGGCTTCAATACAGAGCGTCAAACTCCAGTCATCGTGAAACTTAGTAAAGAGAATGGCGAAACGATAGGTCTGTCTGATGGCTGATACGTTTCAACTCAGGATCCGGATTTCCAGTACAAGGTCATTAGGTTAACGATACGCGAGAATTCTGCGTATTCTAGTCACGACGCTAGACGTACCACTAGACTTCCGGTGAAAAAGAGGTCCATACAGCGGTGCTTCCGGTTATAACATCGCCATTGTTCATTCAGCTCTTTTTGATGGCTGCACGCAAAGTGGGTGTGACCTTTCGACGAGAGCGGCGGGCACGGACGGCTGGGGTGGGAGTCTAGGCTTGGCTATAAATAGACGGCGCTCGTGTTGCTGTTGCGACACAAGCCCACACACGTGTGACGCGCTCAGACAAGAACGGTGGAATTTTTTCCCTCCTCAGGCCGCCAGTAGCACCGAACAGAGCCGTGAAATCGTCACTTTCTCTACGGTGCCTCTTGAGATTGCAACCTCTTCAGGAGTTGCTTAATTGTGAAGACGTCTCCTTGCTTCCTTCTCGAGCTCGTTCGTCTTACATCAGAGGCACACCTCTCTGCAGTGCGGGGATTACATCACTAGTCGAGCCGGAACAGTCACATTCCGCATCTTCGTATCTTTTTGGAGTTCTTGTGGATCGAAATGGCCTCTACCGCCTCGCCGAGAATGAGATGGGTGTACATTGACAACATCCAAGGCTTGCTGGACTGGGGAAGTAAGAACTTTGGCTTTAATTTTTTTCCCGTGTCTTGTTTTTCCCAAAGAAGTAAAGATCTCTTCTCATTCGGGTGCTTCGTTGCCATGCAAATACTCACTGAGAAAGCGCTCTGTACGAAAAATAGGACCATGGTTCACTTCACATGTCGTTACTTCTCAACAAAGACAATCTAAGGTCTCGATGTTAATATTCATGCAATCAGTTTTCTTTTCAACAACACAAATTTGACTCTTTCTTTTTTTAGATTTAGCCTCCCATGATCATTGTTTTGTATATTTCCGACTTCTTGTTGAACCGGCACTTTAACCAGCGTTGCTCTTGATATTTTCCATCAGCTTGGTCAGAGAACTACAAAATCGACATGCATGGCCCTCCGTAGGTAGTGCGCGATCGTTACCTTATTATACATGTATAGTCCGTAACAACCTGCCTCCGTCCGTGTGCTGGATTCGAGCCTAAAATCAACAGATACGGTATCGATTTGTGGTACGTGCGGGTTCTACGCCCGGCACGCCTAGCCTCTAAGTGCACGCGGCGCATTGGTCACTCATTTTAACCGTGAAAAATAAAATCCTGATCAAGTTGCCACGACACTGCTACTGTTCATTTACACACGTAACGCTGGAGGCTCGTTGCACCAACCGTTAAAGTTTCCAACAAATAAATAATTTCCCAGCTTATTGTGATAATTGTAAGCCTTTTGGCAACTTGCAGAGACACTATGTGGATTATGATAATGTACCGTCTTATGTGGGTGTGGCTAGTTTGACAGCGGTGGGGGGTTAACTGACAATCATGACAGCCGCAGTTTCCGAGCATGTCTAGTCTCACCGAAAGTGAATGGAACGCGGGAACAGGTTGAGTGTCATCTTGCAAGACGAACCGCAGAAATGCCAAGTTCGTGTCATGCCATCGAATGTGCTCTGTAAACGAAGGGTATCTGTATGCAGCGATGATGACACACGTCCTCCGGGCATCGGAGGCCTGTGTGCATGCCTGCATAAATCCGACTTGTTAATCATGAAATTTTTCCACCGCCACAGAGCTAAGCATGCATGTGACATTCAAATATCAATTACAGTTAAACTTTCATAACCGAAAAAATGTATCCGTGTGTCTTTTCAACCCCCCCCCAATCCTTGCTCCACTTAAGCTCCTTATATATATAATTATTTTTCAAGATGTAAATAATATCTAACAGTCGTTTAAACTTAAAGTTGTCGTTGGTGTTTTGCACCTAGCATTCCAACACGGCTCAACATGGCCACAGTGTTTATTGTCGTTCTGGGCCTTACCACACACGCTGAATCGGTTTCAAAATAACCCAGGCGAGGGTAAACAAATTGTCTTTCATTTTCCCCATCTCCTTTGGTGTGTCCTTTTATGAGGCTGACAATATAACCCTTTCAAGTCCAATGTAGCCTGTTGACGAGAGCAGGTATTATTTTGTAGCGCGCTGACCCGTCACGGTGGCATGCCGTATTGTAAGTTACAGCGTTGTATCCGTGACGCTGAAAGTGAAATTGAAAGGTTTAAGCTACTGTTACAAGTTTCCATTTTTTAAAACCAGTTGCCAACAATTTTGTGACCTTCCTCTTCATAGTCTCCATTTTATGTAGCCTATAGTATTGTGTCTCTGATAATAGACACAGCTGAGTTTTAGTTTGCTTCCCAGATGCTCTTGGTCTTGCGGGTATTTATTTTCAAAATTAGCACGATCTTTGGTCCCAAATATTTACAGTCCTTGAGGTCTCGCACGCGTCTCAATTTGTCTCACCGACCCCCCCCCTCATATTACACTACTGAGTCGGTAGTCGTTCTGCACTGCAGGTTAACTGTACGACACGATGTTCTTCACATCGATCATGCTTTGTCTGTACCATGTGTCCGGTTATGACTGCCATTCAGAAACGTGTAGAGGCAGTCGCGCACTGTTAGCGTAGCGACCTCAAGTTTGCAACAATAATTATATTTCCTGATGTAGCGTGATTTTCTTCATTGTATAATTCGCTGCGCAGCCACGGTACAAGCTTGCTTACATCAAGAATTACGCATGAAAAGGGCACCCACGTGTTTCCAAACGATCGGCATCCAACATACTGCATATTGAAGCTACAAAGTAAATGCCGTTGATTCAACTTTACAAATTGGGCCCATCACGGTTCAGTGGAACGAGGTTGTACTTCCTTTTCATCAATTTCCCCTTTATTTTCTTTGGCACCCGAGCAGAATTTTTATTTCTAAATTTCTAAATTAACAAGCATCATAACCGTATGCTGGGTCTCGTGACTAAACTTGTGGGCTATTTTTAGAGGAAGAGATGGTCGATTTTCGGCGTTATTAATCAGCTTGTTAGTCTAACACGCGCACGTGCACATCTCGTTTGAACCTTTACTATATAAGATAACGCGTCCATGGGGCCGGGGCGTGGCAAAGTGATTCGTTGGAGGATGCAAAACACGGTGCTGCCAAAGTTATTTTTGAAACGTTTCACTTACAACATCTGAATGGGGATTTTCATTGGTACTCGCTATAATTTGTACATTTTGTGCTGCTTAATTTTGCTTTCGAGAAGAAGGAAACACGGTAGTGCTTGTATTGGCTTATATTGATCCCAAAATAGTACAAGAAGTGTTTCATAACTTTACGGTACGTGCAGATGGAGGAATGGACTAGATTTGGGTAACCCAGTGCCCCCCTTGGTAGTATCATGGTCGAGGAAGTTAAACAATATCTGCATCCGATAGCAGGAAATCGCAGTGAGGAAGATCGTCAACTTACAAAGTATGCTGTGCAAAGAAACAGTAATAACTTCACGGAAACCATATCGAGGACAGGTAGAGATTGAGGTGTCGAATTCGTAAAGATCGCCCAGGCTAAACGGTGGCATAGTACAATAACCCGGCAAATATGCAAGACTTTCTCTCATTGAACATTTTCGTATTTGATTTCCTTCGTTGTAAAACATGGAGCATTTTGTATACCCATCCACCATTTTTGTAGGTCAGTTTTCTCAGTCAAAAGTAATTTTCATGCAAGTAAATTTCAAGGCAGGTGGAGTTTTGGCAAAGCAAAAAGGGACACCATAACATAGCCAACCGTCACCACTTTATTCCAGGGTCGAATGGACATCCAAGTCGGCGTACAGTAATCATAATAACATGTCATAGCTTTGGTGAAGACAACGAAAAGAAACGTCCAATTAAAGCCCCGCAATTTCATCTCCAGTTTACTTTCATCATGGAGACTGTTTGCTTGGAAGTTTTTGTCCCCAATTTTGCCTCCCTGGAAACATCTCATTCCGAGTCCAACATCCGGATGATGTGTCTTTAACACGTTTCTATTTCTCCTGATCTTTTTTTTCTTCACAGCTAACGATACCCTGCCGGAAGACGACCACAGGAGTCTGTGCACAGAACCCAAGTACGTCAACCACTATTGCTTCAACGGAGGCACGTGCGCAGTCTGGATCAACCAGGATAAGTACTTCTGCATGTAAGTAGATACGACCCTCGGGTTTCCGAGTGTTGGAATGGAACCGGACAACCTGGCACGACACCCTGCAGCGTTCCATTCGCAGGAGAGTAAAATTACAAGCGCGTGTGGCTGGCGAAATCCCACCCACATTGAGAATTGCAGAATTTCAGTTTACATCTATGTGACGCCTTCTCCCCCCCCCCCAAAAAAAATGCAGACGAAAACGGTTTTCAATGTACAGCTCCCTTCATCACTTGTATCTTGTTGTTGCGCGGCTGTAACAAGCACAGCTTTCGATTTAAGTATCCTGTCTAAATGGAAAAACGAACAACACGGTAAAATTGGGGAACAAAATCGCATCGGGCTAAAAAGATCGAAGAACAACACTTTTTCATCACATGAACCAGTTCATTAAAATGCGATGCACATGGACAGAATAACTTGAGCAACCAATGTGTCATTGCATGACTGCTCTTGCTCAAACTATAGGTCTCAAAATTCGTCCAACAAAGATGAAATGATTCTGTCGACAAATACAGGTCCAAAAATGGCCCCAAGATCAACGAGGTATTTCAATGACAAGTAAACGAGTCAACTTGACAATTCTCCCAAACTGTCATTTTAACCACTTTGGATCATCAATGCCCAAGTTATTTTGAATGGCCTTTTCCCTGTCGCCTGTTTCAGATGCAATTATCCCTACTATGGTGAAAGGTGTGAACATGTCGATCCAGCTTTGCAAGCAGAGGGTGAGTATCCGATTGAGATCGGAATTTTTATATCACAAAGATTTTGATGCAATGTCTCATCAAAGTCAAGGTATCACCAGTCAGTGTTTTAACGTCATTTCTGCTTGCGTTTCAGATCGCCCAGTTGTCATCAACGACACAACTCTAGCTATAGCTGTCATCATGTCCACACTTCTTGTTCTTACGGTCATCTGCATAATGGCTTACATCAGATACAAGTGAGTTCGCTGTTAAATTCGTCAGCATGTTTACATACACCCTCATTCATTTAATAATGTGTAAGTTAGATCAGCCCGTCGCCAACCGGTTGTATAGTTTGGTTGTGGTCTTAGTTGATCACTGCGGAAGGTTTGGGCTTTCCTTGACACACGCACCTATAAAAGCGACCGTTTTTGTTGTTCAGACTGGATGACTTTTTTGCCAGTTGCCCTAATATCGATGAACGTGAAATTGAAATCTGAACCTTTTTTCCTTGATGAGAGCTTCTATATTATATAACCATCGGAAATGGCAATTTGGAAATGTTTACATTCTTTGCCTCGACTTGTTTTTTTTTTAAAAGGAATTCTATTTGGCGGGAAAGGAAGAGAGAAGTTGAGAAGACTCTGAAATACTTACAGGAGCGCTACCCCTCCACACCGTCCCGGAGAAACAGTCCACTCCCAGGCATCTCAAGATTAAACAACAACTCGGTAAGTGGCGAACTATAGCTTGAGCCCCATTGGACAGCTTGAGTTTAGCGTAGTGGTATACTTTCTTCACCGTCTATCTCTGCAATCCGGGGTACCGGTACACATTCCGTGGGTTTATCTTGTCATCTTTGGCCCACCTTTAAAACTCAACATTTTTTCCTAATCTTTTGCATTGTCAGTTATAATCATCCGGTAACTGGAGATTTTGAGACGCATGGTAGTGGCAGACAAACCGGTCCTTCTCCGTATAAGTGCTCAGAACTAACAGGCATTCCTAGAATAGCACGCGCATGCCCACATCAAACAAAAGGACAGTTGTGTCTGCCGCCACCATGCGTCTCAAAGTCTCCCATTGGCGGTTGCACTTTTGACTGAAGACGAGATAAAGAAATACTCTTTTCCAATTATTATGGAGATAAGTGAGAATGTCCCCTCTCCCTTGTGCCCTTTGCTAAAGTAATATCTCATAAATATTCACATAATTTGACATAAAATGCATCAGATGTAATTTTCATAGGGCAAAGGTTAATAAGTTAGACAAAGAAAAAGCAAACACCGGGTTTTTTAAAAAACAAATCAAACAAAGAAGGTTTGCTTTTCATTAGCTGTTAATAATCGTTGACAAGGTCAAGTATCGATAAAGAGAGCAGTATATCAATCTCTTAAAAGAAAATGATGCCATCATATCACAGATGTTGAGATTCGAAGAAGTACGTTTGCCATTTGCTAGGAATTTGCTCAGCAACCGGCGAACTTTCAGTATGCACCCCTTGCCTGATTTCATGGGCCAAATAAACAAGTCTTTGAGCCTGTTTGTTTCACCTGGATCCGAATCATATCAGTGATACGTCGTTGGTTTACTTACACCAGAATCTGCGTAATGGATGGAGCGAACCGGCGTTGGTATTACCGATCCAAATCCAACTGCCAAGCAAGCACACCTTTTGACTAAATTATTTCTGTGAAGTAGCCTGTGAGGCTGTGTCCCAAAGTTTTGGCTGCGGCTGCCGCTAATACACGCCTGTGGCAAATGGATGCAGCCTCTATAGTCACTGATTTAGGGAGTGTATTATTGCCAGCCGCAGCCATGACTTTTGGACGCAGACTCCTACTCCTGTCCATAGAACGAGACTGGTGCAAATGATTTGGAGGCCCGCTTTACGGTCTGCACGTGCTACACCGAAGTTATAACTCGATCGTGGAGCATATAGGGCACCCGACAAAATGCCCGTTTCCTCACGAAGCATGCTTTCAACTGTGATTATTGATGAGTTTCCAACACCCGTGCCCAATTATCTTTGCACCCTAGCCCCCCCTGAAAACGATGACTTATTCTTCCCACGGGAAACAACCCTACCATTTCCAATTGCCACCTTCATCCCAGGCGACCGATGCATGCGATGAGCCGATACAGTCTTGAATTCATTATCCAATTATAAATGTGACTGTGATTCATATTTCCCGTATACACAATGACATCATAACAGAGATGCAATTCAATAATGACTGCCTAATAATGTGAGGCAACTTCACACTGGGCGAGAACTTCCTCGCATTATAGTTCGCATAATTCACACGGCGCCAAACTATCATCTGTACGAGACCGAGCCAATGAGTCCCGCTCACTGCGTACGTGAGCACTTAACTCATACTTTACACTAGACGCGCCCACGAGGCCTCCGTACGCGCGTGCACGCATGTTGGACTTGCGTGCACGCATGTCAGATATAAATTCACGGTTGTGATTGGCCAGAAAAAAATGGGGCGGGGCGTTTTTAATTTCATTTCATTTTATTTCATTTCCTTTATTATTTCGCAGGTCAAACAATGAAATGACCAAAAAAAAGACAAAAGAGCGCCCCTGCCGGATTGCTAATAAGTTACCCTAAAAAATCTGGTAGCCCTCCAGGCGCATTTACAAGGTAACAAAACAGAAAGAAAAAAGCTTTAAACATACATGGACAAACAATTAAACATATAATACAGGATAATAATTTAAAACATACACTAGACACTCTGACGAACAGGAAACAAGAAAAAAATACATTATAAACACTGAACCCTTGAGAAAAAAATTCAAAATCCATACAGAAACAGGACTCTCCCACACGCCCACCCAATGAAGAAATATACTATGTTTGATCTGAAATAAATAACGTAAAAGGCAAAACCGAAAATGGGACACAGATTACAAAAATAGCGATGGGATACAGACAGCATAGATAAAAAATACATATAAACATGTAGAGAATAAATTTAAAAACATTAATTAAAATCTCAATTAAAAGAATACAAAATTAAAACGCATAGAACCCACTGCTTATAAATGGATAGGTCTATTATTTTCATGGCAACGAAAATAAAGTTTACAGAGGGAGCTCTTTTCAAAACGAGAGGAATCTTTTTCGTTAAACGCGCCGTCCTGTCTCCTTTCGTTATGCAGGCCATCAACGTTGAGGAGGGCGCCCAACAGATGATCGTCTTTCAAGACGCCGAGGGCAGACAGTCGAGACAGGGATCGCTGAGCTCCACCCAGTATCGGCTCCTCACAGAGGTGCTAACCCACCAGCCTGTGTCCCACAGGGCAAGCGTGGATTTCACGGAGCACACTTCGCATCGAGACTCGGCAAGATCGAGCGTCGTTTAGCATACTCTGTTTTTCTTTTGTTTTGTACATAGACTTAAGTTATTTTGTTTCTTTTATCGGTGGCACATAGCCATTTTGGACCAACCGAGGGCGCTGTGAGATTGTGCAAATGTGCATGCCACAATATATACTCCTTCGTACCGCTTCCATAAAACAACAGCTGGAAACGGCTGCCAATCTCTGCAAGAATAGTGTGAAAAGAGGGCAAAGCACTGTGGGTAAACCTACGTTTAACCCAGCCGCTCGTGCATTTTCGTTGTGGACCTATAGGTCACATGCAGATTCAAGCAGAACGTAGTTAAATTAGCCTCCGCCATTGGCATGTGGGGGCGGGAAAATTTTACTTTAATGGTGATTCCAAAATAGTACAGCGCCCACTTATGTCCAAATCTGAATGCTGAGGACCAACGAAAAGTGGAGTGACCAAGTTTAACAGCGACAGGCAGATAGAGTAATGGAGGAGTACTAAGACTAAGTACTATCAGAGCTTTGATCAGAGATGATTTCCTATCTAATGGCTACCAGCATGATGGTGGTCGACTTGTATTAGTATACAGAAGTGAGAAAAGACGTTTCTGTTTCTGTTTGATGGACTCTTTTGAGGGCCAGTTCATGAAAGCATTTTTTTAAAAACTAATTTTTTTGCTGGCTGCAGAATTGCCGAGGATCGTAGTTGTTTGTATGTTGATAATATTGTTGGTAGTGTAGATGATTACACATTAACCTATACTGCGCTTTTCCGGTCTGCATCTTAGTATCTTGATTGACAGAGTCAATAGTGTGATTAACTCTCTCTCTCAAGAGAGAGATTATCTTCCTTTAGAAGAACATTTATCAGTTTATTCCATCTGCTGGTGGAAACTGTCAAGTATTTAGGCGCGTGGAAACGTGAGCACGTGATTCGAGTCTCTTTTTGCGCCGATTTGTAACTCTATCAGTGTAAAACTTAATAGGGTAGAGAGGGTATCGCGGATAACTTCGAAGCAGCGCAGAAACAAACCCTGACCCTTAAACAGATGGTAAATACTGCAGTTTCTTCTGGTAATTTGCAGCATGCAGTTGAAGTTCATCCCTGGCTTCTCAGCAAACCATGACGTCATTGCATTTTATGTACGCCTTGGTCATCCAGTACAAGAAGCAATAAACGTCACAACATAATGACACCAAGCTTTATTCAAATAATGAGGCGCTTTCCTAAAACAAGTGATGTGAGACAAGATCCACCAGCGCCCCCCCCCCAAAAAAAGAGCGCAATATAATGTGAACAAAAGCGTGACGTTATTATGTTTGAGGTCTATGTGACAAACAGTTCCCTATACACGTAGTTTGTATTCTCCGTTGTTTTCGGGTCAAGGCGCGGCTGTCATGTATTCATTAGGTATCATTTGTTCAAGCAGTGTCCAAGTGTCTTGACAGAACGGTCAAGGAGTATACGCTTGGGAGCATATGATGTGTGCCAAAGGTCAAGACTTTCCGACATCTTAATTGTCCAGCGATTTCCTTCCACAGAACGGGACTTTCTTCTCGAAATTCCCCTTTACAGCTTTCTCGGCTTCTAATGCATAATCATTGCAGTGATGTCATGAACTTTACCGCTTTGTCTTACTTTTATTCCTCGCTTCCAATTCATTATGAATATTGCGTGATACTTCTGAAAGGACAGTTTGCTTTCTCAACAAACTTGTCGATAAAATGTAACTGTAAAGTTTAGCAGGTTCGTTTATGTAGTTGAAAACTATATTTATTGTAAAAAGTAACGTACACATATTGTCTGAGGGAAACCTACACATTATAAATGTGAATAAATAAATCTTATAGACTGAAACGAAAAAAGGTAGGCAGTTATTGCACTTATTGAGGTAAGCATGTTTTAATTCAAGTAATAGCCAATACCACTTATTATTTTGTTGCATGCGACAATCAGCAATTCGCGCGTCACATATTTCAAAAAGCTTGCCATTGTGACAGAGTGAAGGTAATTTTTGTGCACATTCAGATGGAAACAATTTTATTCGAGGGCTTCGTGTGATTTTTGTGATATAATCGTTGTGTTGGCATTGTGATCGTGAAATAAAGTACAGAGAATCTTTCAAAACGAGCTTTTCAAAAGTAAATAGTTCTGACATTTGTCTTTTCTTTCATAACAAAGATGCTGCAGCTGTTTTCTGGTTGAGGGCGGGCCATGTGTTTCAGCTCCCGAAGAAGCCGTACCAATTATACCAGGGTACGGAGGTTTAACCACGAACCATTGGTTTAACCCTTAGCCGGGTCAAAATCTGTTCCAATCCCCGGGAACACTTTTGTCAGATTTAACATTTGGTGTGAATTTTGTTTCAGCGAACCTGGCCTCAGCGCGCATAATCGTTTTGCGCCAATATTAAAAGAAAATTATTAACAACTATCCGATCCGAGCGGAGCAAAAGAGGGCGTGTTTTGTACTCAACCACATTGCATTGGTGTGCGTTTATAATGGAGATCAATGGCGCGTTTGACGCGGAGCACACTGAGTACGCGTAATGAATTTATTCCTTAATATATTGTCTTTTGGTCCGGCGAGTTTGGGCGACATGTTCTTAACCAAAGATGGTATTGCGCCGCTACGAGGCGCTACACTATCTTTGTTCTTGACACTCTTTTTTGTTTTCGCGCTCGAATGGTGGGAACACAAACCCAAAACACTGTTCTCGGAACAGTACACCACCTCCTCGTGAGGATTTTACAGGAACACACGGAGGAAGTGAGATTTTGATTTTTGAACAGATGCAAATAGTAGAGAAATGGCTTCCAAAGCCAGAGACAATGGGAAGTTTTGCAAATCAACATTAATTATTTTCCACAACACAGAAACGAATGTTCTTGTTTAGATAGAAAAGAATTTAGCCCATCCAAACTTTAACTCTCGAATAACGTACATGGACGCCGCCATGTTGCATGTTGTTTGCCACTATCACTGGTTGTTAGGGTTAACAAAAAACCGCCAAATCCCCACTTTTAGTGAAGCTTCCAAATAGGATAATGTTTGTTTTGATTTTGAACTTCCCAATCCAAATAAGAATTAGACAATGCACCACACACTAATCACTGCACTTTAGCCAATCTCTTAAAAATTAAACAGTTGTGATGGCGCCCTACAGCTTTACTATCACGAACGTCATCAATTTCTGACATCAACTCAAACCACAATGGTGATAGTACATGTATTGCAACATGAAGCAGCTCTTACACGCCTCATTGATTACATGGCACACTGCATTCCAGTAAGTTTGTGTGTATATAATATTGACCAAAATTCAGAGTACTGAAAAAAGAAGGCCGGGACGGAGCAAATTATCATTCGAGGGAAAGGAGGGCGCGCTGCAATTTTTATGGTCGAAAGGATTTCGTTCTGCAGACAGAGGTTTCCCTAAAATGGGCACTTCCAATATTTCGGCTTCGTTCCATCTCCCGGCCTCATGTCGAATGTTAGCCCAGCTGTGGCTCCAGTAAAAAGTCATGATTTTTATACAAGAACGCCGAGTTTGAGTTCTTGCCACAGTCACGTGCGATTTCGCCTTGCAATAATAATAGAGGCCTATTGTGCTTTTGCCACAAACATCTGTACACATCGCTAGACCTTTTCAATGTTACAAACTACATACACGTAGGCCTGGTCATTTTGAAATAAGACACCACCAGTGTAACACCACGTGATATCAGGAGGAAAACGATGGGAATGATTGGGTTGAAAACAAATCTTGCTCGATTATGCCTAACTACGAGTGCTTCTTGGCTTTGTGGTGAGAACAACAAAACAGACTCAAGAAAAACCGTCTGGCAAGCACTTTGGAACATACTTTATATATAAAAAAAAAATTAAAGAAATGTCAATATTATCTCACTTGTTGTCCTCCCATTAAAAACACTGGATTTCAGATAAAAATTAAAATGAAGTCACTCAACCGAGAAATGTATTATGCACCATAAAATGTCCAATTTATTTAAATTCTTTAAAACAAAAGTTATCGCACCTTCTTGAAAGAACTTTTGCAAACATGAAATTTTCTACAACAGATGACAGCACATGTACTAGTATCCGTGAAATCAATGAACACATGTACATAACAAAATTATACACATTACACGCATTTTGATGATATGTCTTTGAATCAAAAATAGATAGACTTGAAATGATCATTTTTTCTCTGTACAAAACTACAATTGTTTTCGAACTCTCCACTTCCAATACATTCGAGGAAAGCACTGTAAAAAATCCTGTTTTTCAACCTTTGGGCAACCTAAGCTCAATTGTGAAGGGGAAAAAAATGACAAATATCTAGTCAACATCACCTCCAGGGTCAAAGGTCGATACTAGTCACTTGCACAATTCTGTTTCACTATCACTATGCAAATATGTTGCCACTTGGTCAAAGGTCGATGTACACATACAGGTAGGTGTAAAACTTGCCTACTACACGCACACAGTAAGCTTGCCTAAGTACTGCAAATATGCCCTAACAAAGTCTTCTTGATTAAAATAATCTAGTACCTGAAACCATGAAAGTCACTGCCTCGTGATAGGCTACAGTACATGTATACAGGAACATAAACGAACTGATGACAACTATTGCAAAAATATTTTTCATTGATTCATAATTCATTATACATGTACACCACCTTCTCCCCCTTTCCAGAGTTGGAAGCAAACAAACGCACAACATCAAAAATACTATTGTACAGCCTTTCTGCATTTTCCCACCAGGTGTCATGCATTGCCGGTGGTGTTGAATATAAAAAAAGGGAAAACACCAACAATGAACATGGCAACAAATAGTTCTGTCTGAGAACACCTACATACTGCAAAACAGTAGCAGAAGGTCGACAAAATGCTGCGTTTGATGATGGCTCAGAAACATCCATGTGCACCTGGTCGGGTTAACAGACATGCGACACAACTGAACTGACTTATAATAATCAGCACAACTTGAACACAGACATGTCACCGCACGTTCAAAAGAATCACACACTGGTCTCAAGCTGGTTTCTGTGTTCAGATCGTGGAATAAACAGCCCCCTCATCACTGACCCTAACAACCGTTAGCCTTTTCTTCAAATTCAACATTGCTGTTTTTAATTTCTCTGAGAAACAATTTGTGAAACCTTTAGCAATACTTTTAAAAAATGCTTAAATTGTAACCAAGCAAAAAATCTTTTTAATTAAGAATTACAATACGATAACACTTGAGCATGTAGTACGAAGCTAACTTTTTTCAAATTAAAAATGATGCTTTTTTTCCATTCTTCAATTTCCAAAGATGAGATCATTTTGAAATCTGAGTTCCAGTAAATTTGTGAATTTTGAGCATGATTTTAAGAAGCAAGAACTCAGAGACTTTCTAAGACACTTGTTATCATCCGTGTATCATTAATATAAGTTATAAAAATCTAGAATATCATTTTAATAGACTTATTTGATTGCTTTTGCTTATGCAGACATAAACTGGATGAGGTATATATTCCTTAATAATTTCCAAGTTTAAAATCTCAGCAGTATTTTTCACCATTTCTACTTAACATAAAATGTAGAATAAGAGGGGGTTAATATTTAATGTGAGGAAAATTCACATCTGATTTGGCACAGTCAGGCTTGATCTCTTTGAAATGGTGTGGTTCACGCCAGTTATCCACTTACTGCCGGATAAGGAAATAGAAATGTTTCAATTTGTAATTGTTTTACCCCTCCGTTTCCTCCAGGGCCTTGGGTTTGATATGTGGTCTAGTACCTGGTGTCCCACACACTAGGAGCTGGGGTTGTAGGGAGGTGGCTTCTCGTTTGAGTTGTACGGCTCCTTTAGACCAATCGAAGGGAAAAGACAACACAAAAAGCACAGTGTTCACAAGAGGCACAGAAAAGAACAGATGGTGAAAGCAACAAAAAGGCGTATTGCCTTGCAACGAAACTGTTACATATCAACAGGACTGCTAGGTGTTCACATAGGCTGTGTGGAAGGCAATCGAAATGAAAACAAAATTCCCCAGAATGGGTAAAATGGAAGTGCACAGGTGGCATGCTGACATCAAATTGTACAAAGGGTGGGTATTTACGTTTAATTTGAAAAAAAGTTTAGAAAACTCTCCCCTAAGTTTAAACGTACACATAAACATGTAAACATAACATCCTTACCACGGTGTCATTGAAAACTTTAAACACAACAAATTGTGTACAATGTAAATGGTTGTCACCAAGTTCCGGTGATATCACCTTTGATATGACCGAACAGTAAGACATTCTGAAAATTAGATTACATTATGCAGGCATCGCTCACAATAAAAGTGAATAAAAGATTATGTCAATCAAAACGTCCAACCTCTAAAAGGGGCGGTTCCGTTTAAACGTTTGGGAAAATCTGTAAACGGATTTGGAACTGTTTTCATTCAAACGTTTAGATGTGTAAACGTCCCATCCTTAAATTGTACCATGCTGTAAAAGGGAGTCCTTCCCAGGCATTCACATTCACACAAATATTTGAACCAGGTGATGGGGGCTACCCGTGTGTTGAAATAAAGGCGTTTGGGGGACCAAAAACATTATGAGGACAAAAGTTTGTCTTCACATATCAGTCCCAACTTCCTAAACAACAGAAATTGTCCCTGTAACAAGGGGGAAGGCCTTCCAAATGACCCATACATGTACTTAACTTACACATTTACCTCCCACACTTAGTGTGGTCATTCCTTTGTTTTTGTGCAATTAAGAAAACTGAGAGAAACTACTAATTTTTCTCAAACTGTAAACACAATTTTCAGCTAAATTTCTGTAAAATATTTCCTTGTCTGTTCCTCTTTCGTTAAGGACAAACAACCTTAAACCCAAAATATGTCTTAGTCTCTTTTTCAGAGTGGGAAATGTCCTGTGGATGTGGGTAAGTCCAAAGAATGTCTTCCCTTCCTGCAAGTTGTGGCCATCTTTTGTTCACAAACCCACAATACCTAAGTAAGGTTAGTGCACAAACACGTTTGATGCAAACTATGGGACAGAGGCCCCCCCACCTTTGTGTTGGTCATTGCTATACTGGTATCTCAAGAATTCTTTTCAGGCATCTAGGGGGAATTCATGTATGTTTACAATAGGTTAGAGTGTGTAAAGGGATTGGACTTGTTTGGGGGTATCCCTCTGTCCCATTTCATGTCTGGTATGCACAAACAACTTCTGTGGACGACAATCATCCTTACACTGAATAAGTGGGGACTAAAACTGTTGTGGGGACAGAGACGTCCTCACAACTCGCTCCTAATTTGCTTAACAATAAAAACTTCCACATTAAGCAAAGAGTGCCAACTCACACACATGCTGCCAGACTAAAATCTTAACACTTTATCAGTCAAACTAACTAGCTTCCTGAACAATGTGTTCTTGAATGAAAGTAAAACAAAACGTCAAGAAACGATAGCTTGAGGAAGTGAAAAGCCTGCAAAGTTGACAGGAAATGTAAAGCAAAAGGAAGCAATATATTCCAACATACATACATGTACTGGTACATTATATATAGCAGGAAAAAAGCTGATTAACTCGGGGAAAAACAGGCCAGCTTATTTATCTTACTGGCAGTTTGAATGGATAAGTGAACAGAAATTAAATATTTAAAGGGTCCCTATAAATGCTATCATTTTACTAAATTTTTTTAAATGCCCCCATTTCAATAAACTCTAAACTTTGTTTTGTCACGTTTGTTACATGTATTTTAAAAGATTTTAGATGGCTTTTTATTTTCATGCTGATGCAAACTTCCAGAGGCCTATTCATAAGCAAACCTGCGATATCAGCCCATGAAGAAATTTTCCACCTGGCACAAATTTTTCACAATTTGCCATCCTAAATTTGGTTTCCTTACGGAATTTACTGCTGCATATTAGCCCTTGGCAATAAACCAGCAAGCAAACCTAAAAACAAAAATATTTTCACTGAGAACTTTAGCAGTTTATAATGTTCGCAGAAACACATGCAAACTAAAGAGTTTCTTTCCTGACTGACATCATGGCAACAGCGCCCTCAGTTGTCCAGGAGAGACTAGCCATTTTTGAAATGATTAAAAAAGTGCAGTGCCAATACTTAAAAGCACAAAGGGGATGCCAAGTACATGAATACAGTTTGGAATGATTTACAATACTTGCCACTACCAGACCAAACACTCGATGCATTTGAATAAATATTTCTGCCAGAAATCTTCAACAATAACAGGCAGAAAATACTTCTGAATGCCGAATACCATAGTACACAGTACATGTAAACGACAAGTTAAACTTACCAAAAGTCTGAACGCGCATATGTGTGCATTTTGTGGAAAAGTTTGCTTTTTGTTACTTTTATGCTCTATTCACAGCTGCATGTGTATTTTGTACATGCTGAAAACATACAACTGTCCTGAGTCAATGCAAATAAAAAATGGACATTTTTATAAAAGAACTGTTGACTCTGTTTTGCCAAAAAAATTGGGAGAAAACTTGAAACAAAAAAATGTCTACAGAAAAAGAATTGCAATTTGTTACCCACTGTAAAAGTGCATGCATATTGCGTGTAATAATGTTCTGGAATACACAATGCATATATTGGACTTCATCGTTAAAAATATACAGTATTTGAATGTAGAGTATTTGCAATTAATTGAATAAAGCATTTTACTTAGAGTTATGTACAAAAGATAACATACATTCAGAGAATAAAAGTAGTCAAAGACATTTCCACAAGCGATGAGTAGACACATAGATGAGTATTTGAGTATGAGTCATTGTGTGAGTATGCATGAACTCCCACTAGTTGAGTCACTCCCATGAACATGAGTAGTATACAAAGTACTGTAAGGACAAGTATTGGTACAATTGTGATTATGAGTACGACAGCAATATTGAATCGTATCCTAGCCATTAAGAGTTGTGGTGTAATCAGTCACAAGTCAAAAATCATCAAAAACAAGTCATGAACAAAGTCACAAGTTTTGAAGGTGTCACTAGACACCTTTCATTATTTGAACAGTTCGAGACTTGGAATGGGATGACTTAGGACATGTTTGTGACTGACGTGATCGATTTGATCTGATTTAAAGGCAGACCCCACTCTCAGTCTGGAAACAGACAGTATACATAAAAAAATACAAAAAATATGCCATCCAGTAAAAAGAATGACAGACGCTTTACATAGCGTTAAGATATAAATAGTAATATGCTTCAACATTAAAGTGAAAGATCGGTTGGAAAAATTATGCATCAGGATAAAAGTAAGAGAGCGCAGTAGAAAACTATTAAATAGAGCAAGAAACAGTAAAGCATGAGAACAGGTGAAAAAAGGAACCAGATAGAGAGTAATGGAAAGACCAGCACGACGAATGAAAAAACTGTCGTGTGGATTGTCCAACTAACTTCCCCAGTGAGAGAGACGCAATCATTTACTGGTACATGTACCTGGTTCACCTTGCTGGGCATCGCCCCAGCTTGCTGCACGGGTAGGGCGGGTTGCATCCCCGCGGCGGCAACCTGCTGGTACGGTGGGGCCGGATTTGCTGCTGGGGCCGGTCCTGGGGGTGGCTGCGGGTAGCCCCCGGGGTACTGGCTGTAGGTGCCGGGGGCCACGTAGGGGTGCTGGGGCACCTCCGTGTTGACCAGGGTGCCGTAGGCTGTGGGTGAGGTGTACCCTTGCTGGACCACAAGGACTTGGCGACGACGGAGCTGGCGACGGCGCGCGATGGCGCAGCAGGTGGTCAGGATGATGAAGAGAAGCATCCCCCACATGAACCAAAACCCTGCAGGGGGGGAGGGGAAACCGGTTTCCAGGACGCTCTCAAATGTGACCATTCAAAAACTTAAATTCCACATACAGATGTACATGTAAACCATTAATATTTCAATGCCTGTCATACGGTCAAAAAAATGAATAAACTGCATAATAATACTGTCTACTCTCTCCTCTTTCCTGGTTTTCTTTTAAAATCCTCCATTCTTCATTTTTAATTTACATTTATCAGGACCTCTCGGATGCAAATCACAGAGAGTATGAGATAAGGGTTTCATCCAGGATTAAAATACATACATTGTACAATGTATATGCTCATCCTTTATCAACCAAGGTTAAAAATAGCCAGCCCTCTTCCGGGAAATGTTTAGATACTGTCATACCTTGGTGATACTGAGGCCACACGTCTACTTCACCCAGTGTTTAGGAAGGAAATTTTTACGATTTTACGGCTGAGTCAATTCGAATCTGCTGGTCGGTACGACCGAATATTCAAATAGTCGACCTTCAATTTGATCAAATATCCGAATATTCGGTCGCACCCACTGGCAGATTGTTAGAGAACAAACCATGTACAAAATCAGTTGCAATAATGCACACAATTGCATAATAGCTTCTCACGTCTAGGAGTATCTCCAGCTATGATTTTTAAAGATTTAAGAGATGAACAATACTTCTTACCCTGCTGAAATTTGAATTTAATTTAAATTGTTTCATGAATAATTTACGGGTACTTTTTGATTCATTCATTGATTCATTGATTCATTGTAAGATTTCTGTCGCTTTTCATTTAAATCTGCTTGAAACAAGCCTCTATGGTGCAATTTTTCTCATCTGAAATATAAGAAAATTTTCCCTTCCTTTTCATGAATTTTGCATTTGAATATTCAAATTCAGAGAATAATATTCCCATATTTGATAATCGATTGAATGTTCAGTTATTTGGCACAGCCCTAAATGATTTGTTCACCTGTGTTAAAGATTTACATAAGACCAGGGAGGGGGGAGGGACTTGCAATTCGTGAACAAATGACAACTGCCAGTCCAAATTTGTTTTTGCCTTTTGGAGAGCTGTTCAGGGCTGGGACAGTAACTGTCATTTATATGAATGAATTATATGAAAGCCATGGCATACATGGTTGGACCAGTTCAGCCATTTACAAGAATGCTCACTGGTCTCGACAATGGCATATTGCAACAGATTTATATTCTGGATAATCTCCAACTTCCAGCTATATGCACAAATGATTTTTTTTTTCATTTTACATGTATAACAGTTTCTGAGGAGTGTATTTGAAAGCCTGCACCAAACCCAATCAACTCTTTTCATTCAAATCACTTATTTTATCTGCTTTCCCGCTGTGGTGAAAGGTTCACCATCAGTGTCCATCACTAGCCCAAGTTTGTCTGGGACCACCATCAACTTTATTGTTTCAATTTCATATGTGCTTAGGATTGAGATAAACCTGCTGGGCACAATCGGTCGATCAGCATGATCAAGCAAACATGCTGTGCTTTGAGTCAGTCTTGTACAAAAAAATTTCTAACTTTCTCCCCTTTTTGCTAAACCATCTTTTCAAACAATCTTCCAAACCTTCACGTCCATTCTGAGAGTAACTTACACCATTCCACGACGACCGAATAGCAGCAGTATACATGCATGTAGCTTATATCATAGTCGTAACAGCAACCCGTCGCACAGTAATTACCGTCTGAACAAATATCGGCCTGGAAAATAATTAAGGAGACCAGAAAGACGATCAAGAAATTTGTCGAACTGATAGCGTTGGTTGGTGCCAAATTTGAGAGCAATTACATACACGCATGCAGAATACTCTGGCTTCCACGGCCTTGTATTCTTGAAGATCAGTCTCAAAATCTGCAGTTTACTCTCCAATTTCCAGGTCGAAGTTCTCCAGCTGTAAACTATGGTACCTGATGAACAATAAGATTTCTTCCCAGAGGAATATTTTGAACGCTCATGAAAAGGAAGATAAAAAAAGTGGGAAGAGTGCTTGAAATTAATGACCGATCTGTATGTTTAATCAGATGACGCTATTTTGTTAACTGTACGCTGAGAACAAGTCTGGTAATATATCACAGCTGGCATTTGTTGTTTCCACAGTTTTTCAGCACCCAGCCCAGGATTTTGTCAAGAGGGCATTTATTCATTTTCAGAATTTAGACCAAAAATAATGTCAATTACAATACCGAAGATACTGCCCGATAAGACCTCAATTTGGCATGCTTTTAAATTACACCCGTAAACACGACAACAAATATTTATTATGTAAGAAAAAAGTGTTGAAAAAATTTTTGCATAGTTTCAGGACTTTCATACCCTGGAAGTTAGTTGCAATGTAATGTAGACATCATCCAACCTGGGCTAGGGCCTATACATGTATTCATGATATTATTTATTTCCTTCTTTACACAAAACAGTCACGCCCTAAATACTACGAGATTCCCAAGACGTTAGTGAGAGCATGGTGAGAGCAAGTCAAAAACAGCTGTAACTTGTATCATGATGGCATTTTATAAAAAAGAATATCATTACCGACTACTGACCATGCTGACATCTTGGGTCAAGACAAGAACAACGTTTTACTACTACTAGTGTCACTGTCAGTAACACTAAAAGTAAAACGGTGCTTTTTAATCGACATTAAGATTACTTACTGCCGCATATTGAAAATGACAAACAAGCCACGTGAGCACTGGGAGCAGAAAGAGCTTCATTCCTGGTGCCATTTTCACTTTCAAGATTCCGTGCACTGCAACTTAAAAGTTTAAAACTAACTCCTCCTTGTGTCCAAGTCCCAACGAGGAAATAACGCACCGTATGTACATGTACAACGTACCGTACCTTTAGCCAGCTTGGCGCACAAAATTGTACATTGGCCTAGTCTGGTTTCCAAATCGTATCTTCGTTGCATCTTTGCTGCGTGTATGCGGCTCTGGAGGCGATAGCTAGATCCAGTAATTCATTATCAGGTGACAAGTGACATCATGGGAAACGTCGGGCAACGCAACGGATGACGTCAAGAGGTAACTTATGATGCGCTAAAAATAAAATTGTCCAAACAGCAGGTGTTCGCCATTGCTCCTAGCATATACATGGAGAGCAAGGAAACAGCTAGCCGCGGATTATTTTTTGTTTATGGAGCTCCACGATGGGGATAGGCTCGCACTGTTTTGTGTACCTAACACACCCCATCCCAGGCACTCCGTGAAAAAACTTACCTGGTTGGAAATTCAGGAAAATAACCTGATTTAACTAGCAAATTAAGCGGTGATATGTGGCCTAATTCAATTCCATCCTGAACTATGCATAATCATTTTTGGTTTACTAGACATTCTCGAAATTAGAATACTAGAATTCCGAAAATTAAAGGAGTGTTTTTTTTAAACAAGGGAAATGTACAGTCATAAGGCAATGTCATGAGACCTTTTGGCCTTGCGATGAGGAGCCATTTAAAGAGGTTTAATTCATTTTTAAAAAAAGTCACTCAATGGCTTGAAAGAGAGAACCACCAAAACAGGTGAAAATGAAAAAAGCTCAATCAAAACTATGATGAAAGGGAATCACTATTTTTCCAGAAGAAAAAAAAAGGAAAAAAAAAAAAAGACCCACACTCCCACTGTTTATGGCTATCACTTCGTTGCTGATGATCGAGTGCTCCCCCCCCCCGAAATCACCCCCCGGAAAATCCTGACTAAAGAGATGAAAAGCCCCAATTTTGTTAAGCTCTCCACTGATTTTATTTCATTGGTATACAAAACTGCTAGAGGAAACTTCACATATTTCTTGTATACAGTGTAGTATAATTAAGGTACACCAAATGTTTCCAATCAAGGTCAAAATAAACTGATCTACCAATTACATCGACATGGAAAATTAATTACCTTTCACAATTTGTGTTGCAGTTGGTGGATGGATAAATATCTGTGGTCGTTTCTTCAAACTACAACCTTGAAGCGTAATGCAAGAAATGTACATATACTTCCTTAGATTTTTATTACAAAAAACGGTCAGTGTTTACCTCATCGCACACTGGTTCAAAACAGGTGGTTATTGTCCATTTTTTAGTACTGACCTGTGAGGAATGTGAGATGGCATGACACAGAATTACTTCAATAATTAATATTCATTTGCCGTCTTTTGTACAAATCAAAGAGAAGTTTTCATCAACCCATACCTTATATGTATACGTGAGACGCTTTCATATCGGAATGACTGTGCACATCAAAACTTCAATCAGTATTTTAAGTTGGTTATTTGTAATATCTGAGCGTGTTTTCCACGATCATTTTTGTCTACAGAGTATAAAAAGTGCAGAATCATCACAAACGAGTTGAGAAAACTCTACTAATGCTGTTAAATCTAAGGCATACAATAATACTGCTGGCCATGTGTGCATCTAATGCACCCTTTGCTTAAGTACAATTACCGATTACAAATTCTTATAAATCCAGCAAATACTTGGATGTGAATTATGCAAATGTTCAAATATTATCACTATAAGCTTACAGTTCATAACTACAAGATAAATTAGGCACTCACGTAATACGGTCGTTTCACAAAGGAGTTTGCAGCACGTTGACCGATCACACTGCGTGAAATCTGTTGACTAAATGCATGTTTGGAAAGGGTCGACAGATTTCGCACACTGTGATTAGTCAACATGTTGCAAACTCTTGGAGGCGCACTATTGTGAATTGCCAGTGTTGAAACATTAAAAAAAACTCAGTTTTTAGAGCATATATTCCAATGTCTGCTATTATATTACTGTTTTATAATTAAATTTGGCCACTTTCAACAACAGAAAACATTTTTAAACAGCTTTATTCAAAATTGACGAAGCTTCAAGTTGAAGATGACGTCAGCATGCTGGAATAAACACTTACTTAACTACATGTATATTTCTCCGGTGGTGTATTCACACATAGCGGTCAGGTCGCAAAGCTGGTAAAAGTAACCAACATTAATTTATCTCATGGAACAAACTGGGGTATCAGACCCAAAACATGTAACAGTTCGGTTCCTTGGTTCTGAACCTCTTCAATACACATGTACAACAAAACAGGTATACACTAGGTGTGGCTTACAACAGACTAAAGATACTCAAAAGTTTGAAAAATGAAAAAAAAAGACAAATGACAGATATAAAAAAGTATACATAAGAGGAAAATAATTTTGTATGAACTTTACTGATCAAGAAATGAGAAGATCACCAAAAGCAAAGCACTGACCATTCTTATATCCAAACAGATTTGAAGGAAACTTATTTTGTAAGACTTGGTCAATAAATTTATTCGTTTTTCAATCCTGACTATGCACGCCATTGCACTCATTTGCCTATCCCTAGAGCCCAATGACTACATTTTCCACACTAACGGTAGTATGGTTCCATGAGAAATGCCAGACAGTCCTCGTCCGAGTTGATCAAGATGCCTTCCGTGTCCAGCACCTCGCCGTCTCTAGTGACGCACCAGCATGAGCCTGCAGTGAACAGAGAAAATGCGATAAGTAAACTCAATCATGAGCAAATTTCGCCCGTCAAGTTGGCAGATTCAAGCTGGCGTTAATCTCTGGTTTCCTCCGCTTGAAATGACCAAGGATATTTCAACTTGCCCAACGGATGGGATGCCAAACCTTCACAGGATGCTCCCTAGCTAATGTTGGTACATGTATCCGTTTTATACTCATGGGTGGAGACAGGCAGGCAGGGGTTAAATGGCTTGCCCGAAGACACAGTATAACGGCCAGCAGCTGGATTCAAACCCCTGACCCTCCAGTCATGAGTCACAAACCCTAATCACTAGGCAACACCTGCTCCAAAGAATACAAGAGAAACTTATCAGAACACCCAATACATTCCATGATCTTACAGCTGACAAAAACATTTTTTCCTGCACTTTTCAATGAAAAAAAGAACCTACATCTTTCACCACTTCAGGGAGACAAAGCCTGATGTTCAGATTGTCTGTTTTACCATGCTACAATGTCACAGATCCAATCAGCTGGCAAAAGCCAAATGAATCCTATTTTTTTTCACCTATTCGCAATAGGCAAATCAACTATCATTTACCAAAGTATTCACATTGCTCATCAAGCATGGAATACAAATACATACCTGTAGAACTGGAACACTGCATGGGTTTGTAGAAGCCCTTTTCGTCACACTGTGGAGCGGTCTGGCCGACCATGCGCATCTTTGAGGGCATCAAATACTTCTCTCGCGCAGTTTCACAAGGTCTCACTGACAAATTTAGAACAAACAAGCAGAGATCAAAAGAAAGACAACAGTCACGTTCTTCCAAAAGGCACATGCTAACTATATGACAGTCTGCAGGTGAATACGAAAGATCGTTTTTTCCTAGTATTGATGTTTGAGTGGGCCATGGCCAATCTTGCAACTTTTCAGAAAGGGGTACGGGGGCTTTTGGTCAATTCCTTACCTCGACGGTGCTGTGGACACTCCCCTTCAAACTTCGTTTTGATGAAGTCTTGGTTCCTTGTGCACTTGATATATTTCAAGGAGCACTCGTTGCCGTATGTCACTCCGTCAGTACCACACACGGGGTCGTACATCTTGTTACAGGCAATAGGACACTGCTCTTCTGTAGTGCCAAAAGGAAAAAAAAATGGCATTAAGTCGCTGAAGTTGAGTAAGTCCATCTAGCTAGATGTAAGTACTGAGAAAATCTGGTTTCCATGTAATGATCTACCTGTAGATTTGAACTCCCAAGACAATGGGTGCAAGACACTGGTATTGTATCAACTTGGTTTATGTAACCCAGTTTGTGAAGTAATTCTTTTTAATATATAAAACAAAAGTGTGTAATTTTAAAATGGTGATTTTCCTGTAACCTTTTTCCTTTAATAGTTGCACAGTTGGACTGAAAGCAAGAGAAACAAAAACTTGTTTTTCTTTCAAACCAACAGGTGTCTTGGATCACGCACGGACATCAGACAAATTCTTGTTCAGTTCTGCACAGTGATCACTCATTCCGTACAGGAATGTGCGACATCGCGCCCTCTTCTGGCTGCGCACAGGGCCGTTAGACGTACCTTCAACGGGCTTCATGCACTGTTTGCCGCAGCCATTGGAGCAGCACTTGAAGGTGCCCTTGCAGTCACTGTCGCCAGAGCAATCCTCCAAGCAGATGCCTGCCATGTCTGGCGACACTGGGGGACACGCCTTCTCCTTGTTCTCTGAGGGAATTGAAACAATCCGAAGAGTACACACAAGAAAAAAAATGTGCATCTTATTTCTGCAAGGAGGAGGAAATGAGAATAGTGCTTCGGTTGCGTCACTTTAGACTGGTTGCTGTCTACCTAATAAGTGGCCACACACGAATATTTACCAGGATATGGAAAAATTCACAGAAGCCAACTAGAAATTGCATATTTAAACTGCAAACAGATTGGTGTCATTGGCTGCTCATGCGAACACTGAATAAAAATGTGAAAGGTCGACCAGCCATTGTGACATTAAGCCTGAGTGAATACGAGACAGATTTTGGCTGCCACTGATACCAAGCACCAACCACTTGACTACTCATGGGGAAGAGACAAAATGGACACGAGCAACAGTAGTCAAGCTGAGCCAAAGCACAGGACACTTGATTCTCAGGTTTGTACATGTAGCAACATACCTCTCCTCACCACGGTGTGTTCACCTTGTGATTCCTGGTCATATTTGTGATCAGGATGGAAGTGTTTCCGTTTAGCTCCAACTTCCTAGAATAACAGAAGAGGGCAGCATCTTATTCATGTTATTCGGAATCTGAATCATATAGTCAGCAAAGCCTCCATCAGGAAACATTACATCAACTATTCCTCTATGATTACACTAGTAGGAGCGTAGCGGACAATGACCCCACAGTTCTGGGTGTACTTATCACGCTTACATGTAATTAGGGTTAGGGGACACTGACCTACTTCAACCATGCATGTCTACCATGCCTACCATTCAGATTGTGTCTACTGTCATGATTGTTGTAACGTTTGTTATTATTATTATTTATTTATGCCAATAGTACATCACAAACAAGATGGGCATAGAAGCGACAAAAGAAATAAAAAATCACTGTGGTCACAGACCCCCCTCCCCAGTCCCTACATCATGCTGCGAAAAATTAACAGGATATTAAAAATAACTAAATACACATATAATGCACTGAACATGTTCTACAAGTGTCTTGGCCTATGACTAACGACAGTAACGTCTGTGACCGTATAGTCACCAGGTCCCTCATTTTGCCACTTAGGCCTACCGAGTACTGTGATAACAGACTTGACATGGGTTGGGACTAGTCCAAGTACATGTAGCTTGGACTCTAGGAATCGCCTTTACACTTGAACATCTGGACATGGTTGCACGATATGTCCAATGCGAAAAGGCAATTCGGAGAGTCCAACATGTCCAAGTTACTCGGACAAGGCGAATATAGGGTCACAAACCTACCTCCTATCCTGCGGCTTGATAAATTGCCCAGCAAAGGGCCTTGGCGTTTAAACTTTATAAAACTAAAGCCTGCTTTGAGGTAAGCCCAACAAAATTTTATTTTAACACTGACTTACTACCATGACGACCATCACGATCGTGGCAAACAAGACGCAGAATCTTTTCATGTTTGGCAGATCAGGCATGTGAAGTGACGGCTTTTCTGCAGTGTATGCTTGCTCTGCCCTGCCTAACGTAAGACCTTCTCCCGGTCCCCAATGCTCCAAATGGACAAAAGTTGAAGAAGTACTGTTCGCAAGTCAAGGGACAAGCACTGAAGCAGACAGGGGAAAGATTTTGATAAGTTTGGCTTCAGTACTTGACAAATTACTTCCCGACAATGCAAACAGGATATGACCAATAATCGTTGATGACAATTCAGTCCGTCACATCAGCGGTGAGCATCAGACGAGGAGTCACTAAGTTGGCATTGCGTTAGTGACGACTGACGGTAGTGCA
>NW_019091391.1:1353302-1398519 GCF_001949145.1 Acanthaster planci | reverse complement strand
GTGACGCGTCACTAGTGCTAGCACCGACAACTTCACAAGTCTCATCGACATTTCGACGAACAAGGAGCCAGTCTAAATAAGTAGTCTGGTTACCATTCATGCCTTTCTGAATCCCCTTGCAAATCCCATTCATGGCACTAGATCAAGACTAACGTGTTTTCCGTACACAACGGGCATGAACGACGCTTCGCGTTATTATTCGGCACGTGGATTTGTCGCGCAGAATTATTGAGATATATTCGAATTATTACTTAGTGTAGAGGAGCAGAGGTATTGTGAATGTTTGTCTGTATATTTTTCATTCAGGTAGGTCGCTTGTTTTTCCACGCTGTTTTGACGAACTGTGACAGAAGGCATTCTTATCAATTCCACTATCACTGAGCATTAACCCTCCTTTGGTTTTACAGCAAAAATAGGCCTGTGCACGAGTACCCACAGTTACTTTTGTGCATGTATTTTCTACATCATGACAAACATGCACAGGTTCAGTGTGTACACGGTTAGATGCCAGCACAAACTGACACAGGGTCTTTTGTGCAGTCCTCTTCTCTGCATTTGGTTTACTGCACAATTATGCACATGAAACAGTGAAGCACAGTTCCTGCACAGCACAAAAGTGCAATCTGATATTCCTGTGAGGGACTGTTGATGCAGTGCACAACACAACTCAGCTGTCATGGCTGTGCCTCTTTGAGGTGTTTACCAAGTGACCCAAAGAGTGACTTCAGCATAGGAGGGTTAATGAAGACTCATTTACAATGGCACATGACCAGATGACTTGCTCTAACTTCTAAGACTATGCCTAGATCTACACGCTGACCCCTGGGCCCTGACTGGGGTTTGCAGAAGTGCGGCAGATGACGAACCTGGGCCCACATCTGACATCTAGGGGCCGGGTAGACAAGTAGACCTATGACCTTATTGTCAGTACTATATATACTGCCAGAGCTATAGAGTGCTAGTGCTAGTTCTTCTAGTAGTAGTTGTCCTAGTGTGTTTGTTGTGCCCCAACTTTAGCATAAGCCCCAACTATAGTTGGGACAGTCCCAACTGTAGTGCTGCAGTTGGGCTGGCCCAACTATTGTTGATCAATGCCTGTGGAAAATGTCTAAACATTATCCAAGTCAACGTGTCTCACACGTGACACAATTCATTCAAAATGTGGCACTTCATCTGTGCATCTAGCCCTATGACCAATGACATGACATTTGTAAACAATACGACTTTGGCACATGCTGGTCACATCATGCATACTGGACCCCTCTGCTGTAGTTGGGCCGGCCCAACTGTAGCACTATAGTTGGGACGGGCCCAACCATAGTTGGGACAGGCTCAATTATAGTTGGGACTGATGCTATAGTTGGGGTATAACATGTTTACGTATAACTTAATAAAGGGTCACTAGATGAGGTTGGGCACAATTTGTGACGGTGTCAGTTGTTAAGCCCTGTTCCGTAAAAATGAACAGCTATTTCCCTGCATGTGGATTCCAAATTGACATTATTATACATCTTGCAAGAGCAAGGCTGAATACAAAGCCTTTACTTGACATTGTTAGGTGTAAGTTATTTTTACAGAGCAAATGACCTACTCTACAGGTCATGACAGATGTTAAAAGTTACCATGGTTACCCATGTAACGTTGTGTAACAAGGACACTGTCACAAATTGTGCCCCAACCTCATGGAATGACTCTTAAGGTTAAACTCAAACGATTGCATTGCATGATGTTAAAATATTTGGTATGTTTGCACATGATTGGTGGTACTATATGGAGGCTACGGCTACAGGCATGAAGTAGCGGCCATGGGGGGATATAATATTTTCCCTCATTAGGCCTAGTGCTGGTCCCTATATGGCGTGCAGAATTGACATTTACCACGAGACAGAGATATCTCTAAGTTTATGCATTGAACCTGGCTCCCAGTGCTTTGAAAGCAGTGTTCGCAGGCAAGGTGGAATCTAAAACATTGTAGATTGTAAACAGTGTAGATTGGCAATGGTTAGGGGCCTGTGTGTGGTTGTACGATGCTGTAACTATGGAATTTTTTTCCCACTAGCACCCTTATTGGTAAGTATAATATCATGCAAACTTCAACTTTTTTAGGATCATCATTATAAAGAGCACTGCCTGTCAGTCCTTTTGTCTGAGACTGACACTGTCCAGTTTTGAACAGCGCTACAGTAAAAAAACAGCTTGGATGTTTGACACAAATGACAGGGTTGTGCTTTATTTTCTCCGTATTTTGATATGTTCCATGCATGAACTTTAAGACCTCATTTCTGTATATTGTAAGTTTAATTTCTTCCGGAAATACTTGTCACTTTCACTCTCTAGTTGAACTGCACTGAATATTGTCATACCTTTTTCTGCAGAACAAAAAGTTCAGACTGTGGTGAAATGAGCTACCAAGGGGGCGGGGGGAACTGGAGAGGGGGAGGTGGCTATCGTGGGGGAGGGGGTGGCAGGGGTAGCAACAGAGGGGGAAGGGGTGGTGGCAGAGGGGGTGGGGGGTTCCGAGGAGGGCGTGGTGGCAGGGGAGGTGGACGAGGGGGATTTGGGCAAAGCTTTGGACCACCAGAGGAAGTAGTAGGTGAGTAGTCATTCTGGGCATTTTCAGTCTGTGTGTGTGTCTTTCTTAACCTTCATTATGTCCCAGACTTTGTTCATTGTCTCAACCATGTCAACTTTGCCTTGTGCCCTCATGGGTCAGCCTAACTTGGCCTTTCACCAGCTGTAAATGTATTTCTTTACATAGTTGAGTTGATTAACCCTAACCCCAAGGGGTATTTGCCAAGGAACCTGCTAAATGCACCAAACCTCACATGGGTACCCTGCTAAATGCACCAGTATGCACTGGTGCATATTGGTGCATTGTGCAGTGAACTAATTTAGGTCGCTCTTGGTACCACTAGCTACCCTGCTAAATGCACCGGATTGCACCAGTGCATTCTGGTGCACTAGTTGCTAGGGCGTAAACACCAAGCCTGCTAAATGCACCAGAATGCATACCACCAGAAGACTTGTGTTGTCTGCTAAATGCACCAACTTGCAACAATTTTTACCGCTGGTGCATTCTGGTGCATTTAGAAGGGTTAGTGTTAAACTGTTTCATCTATTAGTATGTTCCGCTCGTTTCCCTTGTTCATATCTTTCAACAGCTTAGTTCTGGCAATTTTATTTCATGGCATCTTTTTCCCCAAGTTGCGCAAGATAACCCACTTTAGGCATTCCCTACTTTGTCAGTCAAGCCATAGTTGGGCTTGTTCCAAGTATCTGTAGGCACTGGACAGAGTTGCGTCAGTGAACAAAGTTTGGGCCAAAACAGCATCAAGCTCCATAGTTTCTTGGACCTCTACTACCTGACTTAATCTGCTTCTGGAGCAGCAGAACCTACAGTATCATTTTTGGTTGAAGATAGGAATCTGTTAGTCTGGGCTGATCAAACATTCTGAAGGAGAAGGTAGAAATGTATTGTGCATCATCAGTAACCTAGCCTGCTGTAAACTAATTTCCTCAATTGGACATTTTAGTGGTTGTGAAGCCAGAGAGATTCAGGTAGAAAGGATCGCTGACTTAATCCAATCACTCAGCTTCCTCTTTTTTCGAACCCGTCTAGAGGTAGGCTCTTACTTGCATCCTTGCCAGGACGACATGGTAGTGAAGGGAACCCATGAAAAGATCCCTTACTTCAATGCGCCCATCTTCCTCGGCAACAAGGAGCAGATCGGGAAGGTGGACGAGATCTTCGGACATCTCACCGACTATGTATCCTTGTTTTGTCTTACCCCTTGACCCTCAGAGAGCCAACAGGATCATTTATTTACAGAAAAAAGTGCACTAGACATTTTTCTCAAAGCATGATATTCAGAAGTCTTAACCTTGTAGCAAGATGCAAAAGTGTGTAGCATGTTCCAATGTGAAAGAGACTTTTTTGGAAAGTTGTCCCATTGTTGGCTTGTCCATTCCACAGTACAAAAATATTGCTGCCTTGACTTTACACTACAGTACTTTTCAGTCAAGATGTCAGAGAACATGAAAGTGTCTTCATTCAGCAAAGAACAGAAGGTAAAGTCTTATTGTTGCTGTGATCAAGTCTATTTTAATCCATAAACTTAAGTACCATCTTTGTCTCGACAGAATTTTGAAATAAGAATTAGGAATGAGGATTTTCTTCTATGTTTTGGTCAGTTCTCCAATTTCATCGTTTTATTTTTCAAAATTTTTCCTTTAGCTTTACATTGATCCCATGAAGCTCCTGCCATTGCAGCGCTTCCTTCCAAAGCCCCCCGGCTCAGTCCAGAAAAGGGGCGGTCCTCGGGGACGGGGGCAGGGAAGAGGGGGCGGAGCGAGGGGCAGAGGTAGGTGTATGTCAGAACGTATGGAAAGAGATGAGCAACGGTTCATTTGCCTGTGTCCTTTGGTGACTGAAAAGTTTGTAGAAATTGAAATTGGGAACAAATACTGTGGGTATTTCTGAAATGAAATTTTTGGTCGTTTGAGACTTGCAACTGAAAAAGTTTCTGAAAACTATTCCTGCATGGCAGGAAACAAAACTCTCCCCCACCAAAGAAGAATTCCCCGGAAAAACCCTGGCAACACCCATCTTGCTATGTAATGAATGTCATTTGTGATCAGCAGCTATGGCCTAATTGGTCAGTATGTGGTAAAGAAATTAATGGGGTAGTGTGTTTGACCTTGTTGCATATAATATAAGTTGTGTCTTTTAGTTAGACGGGGTCCTTTTGATTGATATTTCCTCCAGGGGGTCGAGGAGGTGGTGGTGGATTCCGTGGGTGGGGCGGAGGAGGTGACAGAGGATTCCGAGGAGGGCGGGGAAGAGGCAGTTTTTCTAGGGGTAAGCGTGTTTAACAGTTTTAAGATTTCCTATTAACTTTCTATGGTCCTCGACATAAACTGCCAATTTTAAGCTTGCAATTTTCCTGTTGCTTTTTGGAATATATTACAAACTAAAGAATACAATAGATGCGGGAAAATGGGATACCATTCTGCTTGGAAGATTTTCTACGCTTTGGTTTTTTCTGTAAGAGCTCAACTACCGCTTTATTATCTGAAGCACCATTTCAGATGCACCAGATATTCAGATTGACAAAGGGATGGCAAAATATTTCTTGTTAGGTCACCAAAATGTAGGATTGCAGAACTTGTATTTTTTTTTGTTTAAACAAATTGCCCTTTTCTCATTTTGTTTTCATCAACCGAAGGTTTCAACCGAGGTGGACGATGACCACTGTGAATTAGAGGTGGATGACCTATGTCAGATGAAGACTACTCCGGGGCAGATCAAGGGGTATAGAGGGTCGCTGTATGTGTACCACAGCATATCCATGTTTTACTTTACACATGGCTGAGAAATTGAATTCTGTTACAGTGTACTTGATTTAACTGTTAACAATTGTTGAATAATTGTAAGTTTTCTTCCTCATGTAGTTTAACTTTTATTTAGTCAAAATTTTATACATCAGTCTGCGCAAAAACTCTTATGTCATCTGTTTTGAGCTTGAAAATTTCCCCGGGTTGAATTTGATGTTGATCCAGTATCAAGTCAACTGCCCACTGTCTAGTGAAAAATAATTGTCCTGCATACAGATTTATAAGAAAAGAACTTTCAGACAGACTTTCAGACAATTAATTAAATAAAAGTAAGCGCAACAAATATGCATGGTCTAGCAGAAGACTTTAATTATAATTAAATTTGCCCAATTGATGTGTAGGAATTCGGCCATTATCTCTTGCATTTTAAAGCGGCACTTTTAACATTGATTCGTAAACCACTTATGAGTTTGTTGTCAATCAATGTTTGGTGTTGGCACTCTGCATCAGGTATCCTTCTTTTGAGTTCAAGTAGTGTCGCTCAGCGATATCTAACAGTGGTTAAATGCTAAACCACTTGTCGCTTGTCTTGAAACTGACACAAATCCTACAGAATCTTCTACGCCACTGTTGTAACAAGGGAATTTGTCAAGTTCCAAAGACATTGTTACCAAGGTGGTGGACCATAACAAGAGGTGCTTTCATTGCACCCCGTACTCATAAAGAAACATCAAAGCCCCTTTAAGTAATACGGATTATGTTGCACATCTCAGTCTTCCAAATTCTCAGATCTTTTCAATGGATTCTGAATGGTTTGGGAGGGTTTGGGCAGATACCTCTATGGACAGAATGGAGAAGTCACCCGTGTACAATAAGCTGAGGTTTATAAATAAATACGTAACTACTTTCCCATTCCTTATTTTTGAGTGGATGTTGTGGGAAGAGATTTCCTTTTTAAATCTATTCTTTTTGTTTAAATCTTTGTACATTTTCCTACTTAATTTCGCACATTTGTTTAATGTTGCTCGACTTTGGCCCACCAATACCAGCAGTAATCCATTTTAATACATCAACGATGGTACTCAACAATACAAACGAGTCTTGCAATCACGTGCCCCACGGCACACCACGTCAAACCACAACAGCACTTCAGTGAAAATACCGTACAAAGCTGCAAGAGTACAATTGCAAATTTGAAGCAGAAATGGCAAAAAATGATGACAGTGAAAGATGCTTTAGCCAGCTATTTACAACTTTACATGCTAGTTCAGAGGGATATTTTGTCGAAACTTATGCTCTCAGATGCTTTTATGAAGTGCGTCTTGCTGGTCTGCCCTAAACCCGGACAAGCGTATAGTACATTAAGTAAAAATTAAAAGCAATTCGAAAAGCCAGAATGCAAGATTGGGTAATAGAATGGATGATGTCAGCTCTGGTGAATATCCAGTCGTGTTGGTCACCTCAGGCTCAACTCTGTTGATCCAAGCTATTTCTCATCCGGCATGGACGCTGTGAGAAAAGAAAAAAAACCACTAGGTTGAGTCCGACCCTAACGACCTGAAAATCTTTCGGTTTTCTGTTAAGGTATTTTAAAGTGGACTTACCTCTCAACTTTTGGAGCTTGTCCACGACCTCTGCAAAGGAAACAAATTTGACTCCAATTTAGCGCCAAAAAAGTCAGAGGAAAGTTTTAAGGACGCGACTGCCTGGAATGTGACCACTGTTTGATAAAGCGAATTGTCGTTGGCTCTGTTATTACATTGCCGTGTGATACATCTGAAATGATCGACTAACCGCTGGCTGTCGGTCTTGATGAGGCAGGGTTGAACCCCCGGCACTTGTCGATCACCTCCATGAAACCAGCCGGGCAATCTCGGAACACTGTCAGCGGGAGCTTGCCCTGTTTACGCAGGACAAGATTGACAATGTCCTCATCGGTGTACCCTCGTAGAAATTAGTGCGAGTAAACAAGACAGGGAAGACGTTCACGTTAACAATGTTCGTAGAGCACGGAGGTTCGTGGGTTATAGGTAGGCCTAGCATTCTTCCACCGTATGGGTCGTCAAGCTCAAGGTATCTTTGCGTAGGACAGAACTTAACCAGAACTATAGCCCATATAAAATATGCAGACAGTTTTATGAATTTGCAGTAGAAAATTCTAATGTTTTTACCCGTTTACTTACAAACGTGTAAAAACTCGGGAAATCCCGCGATAGATATCTGAAGGATTTGTGGGAATAAACAGTATGACAAGATGAAAGCAAGTTATTTGATCAATTCCATTTCAGAGCGACGTAGATTTCTGTGTTGGTCAAGGTCTGCTACAAATCAACGGGATTCAATGCTGACGACTTTCAGGTGCACCATCACTAAAGTTTTTCGTCACTAAATCATTTTAGGGCACGGACAACCTCAGGCAGGTCTTAGATATAGTTATGGGAGGGGACTAAATTATGAAGTTGTTGTTGTTTTTAAATTGCCATTGTCCTCTTTTCGTCACCTTTTGGGTGAGGGTCAATTAATCTTCACCACACACGAGCCAAACGGCGCCAAAAACCGAGTCTCCGCGTTTTGACACTGGTTAGAAATTTATCCATGAACACGACAGCGGTGTAAATGAATACAGTTTTGAGTGGCATTGTAAATATCTTCCTGAAACTGTACTTGTAACTTCCTGTCATAACCTGAGCCCGGTACCAGCTTTTAGGAGAAACACGCTACATGGCAAACGTACCTTGACTTTCCAATTCTCTGCCACCAGAAATCTCAGGCTGGAGATGCCCAGGCTTGGCGGTTTTCCCAGGTAGTGGTGGTAGACCCGATACACACCAAGGGCCCCGTCCAGCGACAATTCTGCTTTCAGACCGGTATATAATCTGTAATTGGCAAAACACCCCACTTCAAACAAACAGGAAAAATGCTTATTTCTCAAGTGTTCAAGACACCATACAAAACTAAAGCTCATTTCCTCTTCTTTCGTTTTCCTTTCAACTTTCATCATTTTTTAAGTGGTGACTTTTGCAGATGATCACCTCGTCAAAGAGTTATGAGACTCATCGTCATTTTGAAAATATAGCAATTTGGGTGGTCCCGTTTGGTCTATTTCAGAAATACCCGACAGTCCTGTTGGTGGATTCCTTCCTCTTTTTTCTTTTTTTTTTTACAAACCATCCAGTCCACATGCCACAGAATGCTCTGATAACAGAGAATTTGCCAGCCTACAAATTGTGATTCTGTCGACGTTTGTGCAGGCAAATTTAGGCCTACTGATATTGAAGGGCCTGCAACATAGGTTTATCAGTCATTCGCCCTATATTAAAGTTCCCTGTCGGTATATGCATGTTCATTTGTTTTGTTTTGTTCTTTTGTTTCTGTTGTTTAGTCACGAACTGGCATATTTTGCCAGTGATTCTAATTTTTTCCCCCTGCATTTCCAAGTCAGCGAGTTTCCGGAAATCAGACTCTGATCTTTCTGCCCACCAAGCCGCTCCGAGTCGAGTTCCGAGTCCGTAAAATCTACTTAGAGTTCAATACCAGCTTGCAAAATAGCTGTGGCTGACAAAGAGTGGGCCTGTATGCACCTGAATGAAGGGGTGATTTTTGTCCGGTTTCGGAGAATAGAGCCCAGCACTGGCTTGGGACGAGCCTCGATTATATCACTCCGAAAGTGAGAACAAGTTGACTTGTTTGGAGTGTGGGTATTGCCCGGATCATAAAGAAGAGGACTTGGGTCAGGTTACCATTCCAGAGCATAGCCAAGAAGGTGGGGTGGGGGACAAGGGGGCATCTGCCTAATCCTGGGAAACTCTTTTGCGCCCCGGCCTCCATCCCACGGAGGTTTTTTTTTAGGGGGGGGCGTCGTCACGGCATCTGTAGTTTGTTGATACGCGTTTCATGAAAGAACTGTCCATCTGCCAGGGGAGTAGAAGGGGGCAACTGTCCTTGCCCCGGAATAATTGCCCCTCTTTCCCCTTATCTATGAGAAGACCCTGGACTGCGCCTCTGTTCCAGACAAGCTGAAAAAAGTAGACTTAGCCATCAGGATGATCATCCGTTAGTCTAAGGGACAGTGCGCCCGGGTTTCATGATTTAAATTCACCCAGTTTAGTTTACTTGATGGGCAAGTGTACCGTGACAGAAATAAGTTGTTGGAATTCCGTAAGAGGTATTTGGCCTTATAAATATACGTCATCTTGAAATAATTAAAACCAGTATCCGGATGGCCCTGATATGTGCAACACTTCATAAACTTCTCTTTGTTCTAAAGAGGCCTATACTTATAACTTCTCAGAATTTGTTTCACTCGCAAGTTTCATTTTGACTTCTGACCGAGTATACGGGTTTTGTGACTGACTACCGTCTAGATTTGGTACCAAGTTGGAGACTGATTTGGTTTCAAGTTAGTATCTCTGCGATCCAGGCGGGTGTACCCCTCTTTCTACCTTCGGGGACGTTGATTGTCCCGCCCCCAACTTGCAGATGGTCGGCCATTCACAAGTGGAGGTCTTGCACAAGAGCCACAGTGCAGCGATGAATTTCGACCAAAGTTATGGAAAACACGAATATCAAACGACTTGTCAAGTTTAACTGTCTAGATGATGACAGTCTATTTCGGGAAATCCCTTGTGCATCCGGTATTCGCCGCACTGCTGAAAAATCCCACTTTTTTCACGGTACAGAAAGTGCACTTGATGTTAAAGGATCACTGGCGCGCTTAACAGTGTGGATGCACATTGTCGAAAACCATCAGATGCACGTTCGTTAATAGATTAACACCAGTTCCACGTGCCCGGGACATGCAGGAAGCTAGCTGGAAGTAGACTAGCAAGTATCTAATTCACACCGCATTTACACGTAGCTAAGTGTAGACTAAGCACGGATCCATCACGGGAAGGGGAAGTTTCAGTTTCAGTAGGACTTACACTACTGACTAACTACTAATAGGTGGGTTCAGCAGTTTAACTTCCTGGTCTTTGTTTTAAGGAAGTGGTGTGTGTGTAAATTTTTATTGATGGCCGACGGTTTGGTCCTTTCGATCGTCTGTTTTCGTGTTGGATAACCCATGGAGGTAGAATCACATAACCACGGGGCATGGCTGAAGGTTTGCGTTCCATAGTTCCCCCATATCTGACAAACAATGGGCCTAGTTGAAACACATAAAGTTCTTGAGGTGGGTCAGTGGCGCGGAGGTTGTGCACATAACCAAGAGGGTTGATTTGTCAAAATTAATTTGCGGACAGTCATGTGCTCTACCGGGCACATGCATGTGCAGTTTTAGACTAGCTAGGCCTAACGTAGCATAATCCTGGCAAAAATTACATTTCTCAAAACAGATAACAATACCTTTTTCAAAGACGGCATTTTGAAAACTATCAACACTATCAATGCCGTATTTAGATATGTGCAAGGCAAAAAATTGGCAATGATTGGTGGATTTTTGAAAATTCAGTAACGCAGTTTACCCAATTGCAAAATATGATTTTGTATTTGTTATGCATTCGAGTAATTTTGTCATTTTAGAAGCCGTCTCACTTCCATTTCGCATCTACTACAATATGGAGGTTGTTAAACTGGCCGTAGACATTCTGCAGATTGCGAAGAAAATATTTGATGTTGTTGAAGAAGTACAACACTTCAAGAATCGCAGCAGACGCCTTAAACATCGTATCGAAAATTTAACCCCGGCCATTGAAAAATTGGCGAGCAGCGAACAAGCGGTGCCCGAAAACGCGCGAACACCCGATGGCCTCAAGCTGTTCAGTAAGTCCCTGGGTCAGGTGCTGCAACTTTTGATCAAAATCCGTGATTTCATCAAGTCGCTGGACAAGTGGACCTTCATCAACAAGCTGCTGTACAAAGATCGGATCGGTAACCAATTTGACGAGTACAATGATCAGCTGGACTGTTTGGCCCAGGCCATCCACTTCAGCCTGGCCGTGGAGAACAGAGAGATTATGTATCAATTCAAGAATGACAAAACGGATCAAGATAAAGATGAAAGTGACCTGATCGGGGAGTTTCAAAAAGGTACACAGTTTGTCTAACAACTTGTTTATAGATGTCTTAAATTTCATTGGTTGTCGTTACATCCGAGTCATGGTTGGACTTTTGGCTTGAAGTTCTGTCACAAATCCAGTCACAGTTCCTTTTGCATTAGCAGGCATAAGCTCACAGACAAAAGAATTTTTTTGTAATACGGTCAGCACAGGATGTAGCTGACTTGAGAGAATTCCTGTTTTGTGTCCTGTTTCTTGCTATTATTCCGGTTATATTTTGCATGAGAAATAATTAAGGGTGTGAAAATAATAAACTTGAAATGTTCGAGTCTCTTGCTCAAATGCATTTAAGTGGCAAGCCTGATTTGTACAGCCTAGCAAATTACATGCGCTTAGACTATTTCCTCTCTGCACACATTCTTTTCATGGCCTCATGCCATTTTTTCTTGCAGGAAAAGAGCAAATATTGGAGCAAGTTGCAAGGATCGCTCAAGGTGAGTTGGAGCTACTTTGGTTTCTCTGTCGGAAAGCTCACTACTGCCTGACCCATCGGACTTTGTCGCTTCTTCTCCATAATTTATCTATTTAAGTTTTACTGTACGCGTACCTGAAGCTTTACTTCAATTGTGATATTTATTTTTGTATCTTGTTGGTGTATTTTCTGTGTCATGTTGCTATAAATCCCAGTCATGTCTGTTGTAGGTCTGCGTGCATCCCACGTTTATGCCCCTAAGCACTGAAAAACTTAAATTAATTACGTGGAACTGAATTCAAAACCTGACATGAGATATCCACATTTAGATTCTCTTGGGGAGTCTTGTGACAGTCGGCATGATTGAATGTGTACTTTCCATTTGGTTGCCTGAAGTTTTTCTCGCAACATCTTCAGGCTAAAAGTATGCTTTAAGAATGCATTTATATTGCAAAAACGATTCCAATCCTTCCCAAGTTTGTGTCATGGGTTTTCTCTTCCATACATTCGAGTTAAGAACTAAATACATTCTCCATAAACAATTGAATATCCAAGTAGTTGAATAACGGGCACTGAACCAGCTGTCACACTATATACCGGTAGCTGGTGACTTGAATGAATGATGTTGTAAGATTTTAAGCAATAAATACATGTACACCAAAACATGCATTTACTTGCCTCTTCCTCTAAAGTGGAAATCATAATATGCAAACAATGACAATACGGCCGTTTCACAAGAGTTTGCAATGTGTTGGCCAATCACAATGTGCGAAATTTGTCGACCCAATGTGCGTTTGGAAATGGTTGACAAATTTCGCGCGTTATGACTGGCCAGCGTGTTGCAAACTCTTGGAGGCGCAATATTGTGAATCACCCGTATTGATTTACATGTATAATATTGCAGGTAATCAGAAGTACAAAGGCCATATACGTGTGCCCACATCTGACTTATTAGTTGAAACAAAGTGAGAGTCATTTTTTCCCCTCGGTTTGATGCCTGTCGTTGATGCCATCATTGTTTGATGCCATAATATAATGCCTGTCTATTAAAACTACAGGACAAGAGGAAGTGATGAAAGAGCTCCACAAAATAATAGCTCAGCGGCCAGCGTTACCAACTGGTATGTAAATAAATGTGGTAAAACTGTTGTCAACAGCTCAATAAACTCAACCCAGTCGCCTGTTTGAATGTACATGTACTGTACACTTTAGTGTAAGTGTAATTCAAATGACCTTTTTAAATGCTAGGATTGTTTACGTTCTTTTGTGATTTGTGATGCTAATTTCCATATGTATGAGTAAAATGGTGATGTCAGCATTTTTTTCCGTTGGCTCGTTGTCCTGTAAGTTTTTGATGGAAGGCCAGTGAACAACCCTTTTCTTGCAAATGTTTTCAGTGAGCAAATTCGAGGTTCAATATGAACAGAAAAAACTCTGAACTGAACAAAGTGTGCCCAGAATGACATCAATGCAATAGCGCCCTCAGTCGTCTGACAAAGCTTAGTAAAAGTACATGTAAATATACATATGTAAAGTGCTTAAAAAAGTATTCAGGACAATTAAACACCAAAAAAAAACGATATCAGAAGGAGAGTTCCACAATAGTGTATCTGAAAAACACTTTGTCACATGTCCCCTTCTTTTCAATTCCTTATCCATTCTTGCCAACAGCATCCATGATTTTACCGACAAAATTGATCAATGCGAGGGTGCGACAACCCTCCCCAACAACTCCCCTCTAGCCACGTCCATGCCTGAATTACTGCAATGATGCCACAGTTTGGACAACCAAATAAAAGGGAACAAGAAACCCAAATATGATTTGCAAAAATTTATTGATTATATTTATTGATGTTCAAAGATAAATAGTCAGACAGGAGCTGTAGATTAAAGTTTACAGAAACATTACTGACCTGGCAACAGCAGTGCAGGTCTGTTGGTACTAGGTGACTGCATAAAATTACAACGCAACATACGTAGCCAATGCCCAGTTTCAAAACTGTTACATGATACGAGTCAAAAAATGTGATACCTGAAAAATTTCAACAAGCTTGCCTCTGAGAAATGCTCCACTACAATGTGAGGCCCTCCAAATTTTTTAATCGAGAATCATGTTATTTGCCTAGTGTTTCCCACAAGGCAGCTGATGACCACCAGTGACGAGGACCAAAGAATCAAGGCAGAACTCCGAGAAATTGACCCCGAACAATTGGAGAGCATGTCCGTCATGTGCACAAGCCGCTTTGGAAAAATATACAAGGCAACTTACAAGCAAGAAACGGTGGCCGTGAAATCCTTTTCTGTCAGGTAGGCCACCATGTCAATTCTTTTCGTCCCAAAAGTTTCGGTTGATTTGTGTAGTCTATTTGTATACCGGCGGCTGAGTTGATGCATCTACTTGGCAAAAATCATCACAAGTTTACACTCATAAAAAACTTACTGAACTTTTATTGTTCGTATTGAACTACGCTGTGTATTTTTCATGCTTATCTCCCAGCATTATTTCCTTGAATTGATTGTGCATGACAAGAGAAAAATCCCCCCCACATAATCATGTTTTTCTAACCTCTGTTATTTCAGCATTGACGACAGTGTGAAGAAAGTTTTGCTCAGAGAGGCGAAGAATCTCCTGTACCTGAACTCCTCGTACATTGTTCGCCTCTGGGGTGTGTGCACCAGGACAGGTGTGGCAGTCTTGTGCTATTCTGTTAGCTCATCAAGACTACTTTTTCAACCTTCATAGCTCAAACTATTTTGTTGTTAATCCGAAACACTCTGAACAGGCCCGTGACTTTTTCTCAGATCAGCTGATTTCCTTGTTTTTCACCTCACACTCACGCCATTCAAAATTGCAAACACTGTACAATGCTTTGTAAAGGTTGGAATTTCCTCATCTTTTCACCAAAATCCAAGTTGCATGCCTGTCTAAATTTCTGAAAACTGAAACCTCAGGGATTGAACTGGCACATTTAAAGAGTAGACTTGACGGCCAGTTGCTCAAGAGTAAACCCAAAGTTTGTAATTGTTTGCCGATGAGCCAGTTCAGAACTCCAGCAGTGTGCAAAATGGTCTAACTGAAGCACCTAGGGGGCCATTTGGGACCAGCAATACATGTGCATGAGGTCAACCTAATGAGTGCTTAGTTACACCCACTGACACGTTCGTGCTTTTGCGCATTGTTGTCTTTACATTTCTGGAACACCAAAGTGGCTCACTGGTAGCTTGCAACAGAGGGAGCCACTCCCGTAAGGCCCAGCCAGAGCTGTTCATAGAGAGTGTTGTGACATGAGTGCTTCAACTGTTGGAACCAAAACGGTGGATTATGCGTCAGTCGCGTGGACAATTAGTGTACGATAGCTGCATGCTCTGCTGCGCACATAATGAACAGCTGTTTTGGTTATAGAGCCTGAAGTTGGCACGACTTTCTATATACCACTCTGGGCCCTGATTATTGGCTTACTCGGTATTTTGTAGAAATTCCTCCAGAGTTCTCTACAAGTGAGCTTGACAAGGAGGCCTCCAGGGGGGTGGAAAATCTATTGGATTGTGGGGAGTTATTGCAGTGTAGCTGTCTGTAGCTTTGACTGAAACCTGCTGATGAAGGCGAATCAGTGATGGCCTGATGAAGATTGATCCATACCTTTATGGTTTTGGGGAAAAATGAGTTTTAAAATGTTGATAATGAAATACGGGTCCTCTATTAAGATATTTGTTGTTGCCGCTCCTTGATGCCTGCAGACCGTTGTCTGCTCGTCTTTGAGTACATGGAGAAGGGGAACCTACGAGACGTTCTGGATGAACACGGCAGGGACTGGACGGAGCTCCCCTGGGCAAGACGCATCCAGATGGCCCTGGACGGTGCCCTCGGGCTCTACCGCATGCACAACAGCGAGCCACGGCCCCTGATGCATCAGGACCTGGCCAGCGATGTGTTCCTGGTCAACGCAAGCTGGGGAGTAAAGGTATGGGCCTTGCAAGTCCATTGGCAAGCTGGCTTGATGTTCTGATCGCAAACGTGTCGCTTTTGCCTAGAGCCCAGAAAGAATTTTTCAAGCTTGAACAGGGCTGATTCCTATAGCTTTGTTTAACAGGCAAAATGCTTGATATCCCTCCATTTTACAGAGATATTAAGCACTGTACATGTATACACAACAGAACCATTCCATAAAGCTATAATAAATGATGAATTTATGAGAAAATCTCAAAGTTAATGCTCGATCAACATGAGAAGAGCAACTCTATTTGGGACAGGCGCTGTATAGTGTTGCGACCTGTCTTGTGACCATTGATGACGTGTTAGTTATTTTCAGCGAAAACCAGCTGATGGGCCTTGAGCTGGACCAACAGAGGGCACTTTTTCCTTAGCAATGGAGGCTCCTTTGGTACTGTCACGCCCCAACAATAGAATCTGTCCCAACTATAGTTAGGACAGTCCCAACTATAGTGCTGCAGTTGTGCTTGCCCAACTATTAATGGCCAATCTCTTTAGAAAATTTCTCAACCTCTAAGTTTATGCAGTTCAGTTGACATAATTCAACTAAAACATGGCACTTCATCTACATGTGTATGAAAACTCATTTCTACAAGCACAAGTTGTTGATGTAAACAAAATGACTTTGGCACATGCTATGGAACATGCACACACTGGACCTCTGTGCTGTAGTTGGGTTGAACTACTGCTGTAGTTGGGGGGTAACAGTACTAGCTGGGCATTGTTGGTTTACGAACGACTAGGAAACGCAAGCATTGTAGTCGCATTGCTACCAACAAAATGAATTCATCGCTACCAACAAAATGAATTCTCGTGACATACGGCTCTTTACAACCAATGAGGGGATACTTCTGCTTGAGGCGGATTACCATGCGCAGTCGCTAACCTAGTGCTTACTGCAATGATGGCTGATCTCAGAAAACTGTAAAACCGTGCATTCACTGGGTACTTTTGATCTCTTTCATGTGGTAGCTCTCAGATGTTGGGTTTGCCGAAACCCGCACAACAATTGAGAAGCACTCCAAGCCACTGCGCACCAACAGGACAACGCTGAACTACATCAGTCCGGAACGACTCGCCAACATCAACTTGAGGCCAACGGCACACACTGACATCTACAGGTGGGTACAGTGGAGTTTCTTCATTTGAATGGTCAAATTCAATGATTTACGCATAATATTCAATTAAAAAGCAGTTTTTAAGGGGTGAAGAGATTTTCGTAGCCAAGAAGTTTTCTGCAAATTTTGTCATTCTGATCAGCATTCATAGGGCCACTGGGTGGAAATAATGAAGTTTCATCAGTGGTGTGAAGACAGTGGGCTGATTTTTAAATGTTAGTAAGACTCAGGAAATGGTGTTTGACTTCTGTAAAACAAGAAATGAGATACATCCAGTAATGTTGAATTGTCAATGTGTTGAAAGTAAAACAGATTACAAGAATTTGGGTGTTCTCATCGATAACAGTCTTACATGCATGGAATTAGCATATAATCAAAAGTTCTGCAAAGGCTAACCAGCAGATGTATTTTCTTTGGAGGTTGAAGTCGTTTGAAGTAGACAGAGACATTCTCTACCTGTTTCTGTAATTGAGTCAGTGGTTATGTTTTGTTCAATTGTTTGGTTCAGTCTCACTGAAAAATAAGAAACAAATTGATAAAATTGGACAAATGGCTAGAAAAATAATTGGGTGTGATGTCACGTGTATTCAAGTTTGGTGAATAACAGACAGTTGCTCCATTTTCAGAATGTAAGAAGCAACCCATTTAATCCATTAAATGCTAATTTTTTAGGTCCGTGAGCCTGGAAGAGTACGTCAACTTAAGGTAAAAACAGAGATAGGTTCAGGAAAAGCTATCTCTGTTTTATACATGGCAATACATGCTTTCAACTCGACATTTAAAAGATGATTGAAATGAATTGGACAAGTTCTATATCTGGTGTCCTATGTGAGCAATACTTTCCCCTAATTTGACATTTTTAAGAGAATTGAAACTGTAATTTAACAGGTTCTTTTTATACACATATGAATGTAAATTTGTTTATATTTCTGAATTTATGTGTGGTATGATTGTATTGTTGTATTGTATTTTATATATATGTGTTTTTACAATACGAGGAAACCAAATTTCATTTTTTTTTATATGCGTGAAGGAAATGACAATGAACATATCAGTCTACCTATCTGATTGGGTTGATGCTTCTGCATGTGCTTAAAATGATGATGGGCAATCAGCATGGCAAAAGCTGTGTGTGCGTGTGCTGGGTGCTGAAATAAAGCGCGAAGTGGGGGGGCATTTGAATTTTTGTGTAACCGTCCAACATGCTGCAGTGCTTATAACTTGAAGAAATAAATTCATTCCTAGTCTTCGTTACTCAAAATTGGCCTTTTCTTTATTTCCATAGTTACGGCATTGTGATGTGGGAAATTGCAACAGGATCAAGGCCGTATGAAGGTTTGTGACCTCAACAGAAATGCGCTCTGCATGTTTTGCCGTCATTATCATCAGGCATTGAGAGTGGGATTCAAAACACAGCACACCAAGACATGGGCATTCCTCAGCGATGAACTAGTAAACAATTAACAATGGGAGAGGGGTCAAGTTTGAGGTTTAGTGAGTTTCAGTGGTTATCATCACCTTTGAATGGTTTCCATTTCTGTTGTGTTCTCCTTTCTCCTGTTTTATTTTTTAAGCTTTTTTCTCCCCATGTAGGGCAAACACCACGCTCCCCTCCCCCCCGCCAGTGCCCATGCACCAAGGGGTCATCAAGGACAAGACAAGCCATTTTTGTAGTGCATTGTGTGAAATGGGTGGACAAAGTGATTCTGTATTCACCAATTTGAATCGTTCCCCGGGCCTATAACCTCCTGAAGCTCGTAAAAATTCCTCCAAAGAACCACCAATTTCAACAGAATCTCAGTGGCACATTTTATATGCTTTTTTTTTTTGCCCTAAATCCTGCCAGGGTCAAAATTCATTATTCTGTAATAGAATAATTTCTTTCATTTTGAGGAAACCGTGACTTTTTGCCTGGAACCAATTTTGTAGGGTACACTGATCAACAAATCGAGGACTTTGTACTGGAAAAGAAAGATAAGCTGGCACTACCCGACGACTGTCTCGATGGTTTCAAGGCATTGATTGACCAGTGCAGAAGTGTTGATCCCTTGACTAGGCCAACATCAGGAGGTGAGTTACCTGTTGGCAGAGAGAGAGAGAGAGAGAGAAGGGTACTACTAAACCCTCTGCTGAGCGATCATTAAACGTCCCATAAATATGAGAAGTATGGTTTAAGATGTCTTATCTTTCTTCCTTTTTTTTTCTGAAACAGAAATTGTGGCCAAACTCCAGGAACTTCGAGGTTAGTCCATTTTCTTAATGTCTGAAGCAGTTTAAAACACAGCATGTCATACCTCCTTCCCCCCCTGAAATAAATCTCAGATTTCTTTTGGAGCATAGTCGCTCGTACATTGCCCTAATTTGGGGAGCGAATCCGAAGTCAGTAAATAGTACTGTATTGGTCTGCTGTCTCTGCAGCTTCCTTGGAACAGACATGGTGCTAGTGAGTCCCCCACCCCAGGCAACAGAGACCGACGTTTACAGGGTCAACCAACAATCCACGTCAGTCACTGCTGAAGTGCTATGGTGTTGATAAGGGAGAGGCTGAAATAATAGTGAAGCTGTTTCTGCTTAGAGGATGGTAACTTTCGTATCAACTGTAATTACATGACATTGAAGACTGCATAAAGTATAATTAAATTTATCATTAATATTAATGATGAAGTGGTCCATGCAGTTGTGTATGTCTGTACTCTTTTTCAGTGTATGAAGACTGTATTGCATCTTTTTTGAAATTACTTGAACTGAAAAGTGCACTTTTCAAACATATCAAAATTGACCAACCGTTTCCAAACAAGTTTGGGCACTTTTGCCTAGATGTAAATCCAGGAAGACACTTCTCAAATTGCACGTTTTCATGTTGAAGTTACGGACTCCAAATTTGCTATTTGAAAATATTTCTGAGAAAAGGTACTTGTTGGCTTCATTGCCACATACTTAACAATAAAATGTCAAAGGAAATTAAATATACGATAGCAGTGTTTAAAAAAATCTGGAAATTCTTTGTGCACAAATCAGAGCAAAATTGAGGTTCAGTGCCTTGGATGACATCATAGTTGTGCTCATGGATATAAAAATGTGCATTAGCATTAAAACCAGAACAGCTTCAAAACATGGGTAAAAATAGTAGAATAATACTTTTAATCATTTTAATTGAAACCCAAGGGTGCAGTTTGAGGATTTTTTAGTAGAATTTAGTAAAATATTTCCATAACACGGTCCCTTTAAGAATCTGTGTGTAGTCAGAAAATGTAACCCTATCAGATCCGGGATAGAACGTACTTAACGAACTTTAAACCAGCACCTCAAATAAGAGCTTTAGTTATTACGGATAAGCTAAATACACCGGCACATAGCTTAGAGGATTAGCCTAAATCTTGATTAAACTAATTTCATTTTACTTACATTTCGTGTAATATGTATTACTTACATTTTTGTGCTTTATTATAAATGTTTAAAGCTCTCTGTATCAGTGCTATAATGTTTAAATTTGTAGAACTTTATTTTAGAATCAAAGTTATGCGGCATTTTGGCAGCATACTTTTTGGGCTTTCTAGGGGTCCTCCACCTTTGCAATATATTAATTAGTTCTGTCAGTGGAATACATGTTATGCATTAACCAAAGCTCTTTCTCCTGTTTCTCTACCTACATTATTTTGACGGCGCAGTAGAATTTTTGGGGAAATGCAGAATTTGAAATATAAAAAAAATATAAAAATGTGCCTGTATCAGTTTGAACGTGGTGCAAAAAGTTCAACGGACTTACTTATGCAATTAAGCCCTGTACACTTCTGTTTAAACAAATACCCCTTGACTTTCTTCGCTGTCGATTGTATGATACTCATGGACATCTTCCCTTTTGCTTACCAACGGGGTATGAATTTATTAATTGTGTTTTAAGTAATGTGCTTTTGGAAGTAAGTCCTGTGGAACACGACAATAATCTCTCCAAAGTTTTTATTTATTTTTCCTAAAATATGGTGACAGATGTAGATTTCAATCATGTCACGTTGTAACTTGATCAGAAAAAAAATAAACTGTCCATTAACTTATGCAGTGAGTGTTACCTTTTCTTCCTGAGAACACTGCCTAAATTATTGTTACTGGTCATTTATTGTCAGATACTTAAAAACTAGAGGAACATTGAAATACTGCAGTGTAATCTGCAGTACAAATTTGTACACATGTACAAGTATTTTTTTCCTGCGATAAAATTACGGATGTAAATTGACGTCACATCATTCACCCTTTCACCAGGAGCTGCGGCAATGATTTCTTCTTTAGATGTAAATGAGAAACTCTAAGATTAGACATCATTACCCCCACCACAAACCCATAACCAGATCTTGTGAAAGGCATTGCAGTCGATACACAGTTCTGAGGTTTTCCTTTATGTTTTTTCTGTTTCTTTGCCTTGGTCCTTTCATTCCGGATTAAAATATATGAATAGCACCCTTTGTTTTTGATGCAGCGAAATCCATATGAATTAGATTTAAATGAGTTTAGAATCGTGCTTTTTTCTATCTTTGTCTAATGATGAAGCACTGGGGAAGTATTCGAAAGTGTAGCTTTCAACTCAATAAGGACAAAAATATAACCAGTATAAATAGCACCTCAAGTACATGTATATCCAGAAATTTCCCATTTTTTTGGAAAAACAAAAAACGCTCCATGTTTCATAGCTATTATTAAAGTGTCGATTGATTAATTTTCAATGTTTTGCCTCAAATAAATGTTTTGAAATAAACCAACGACTACTTTGCTTCGGTGCCTTATTTCGCTTCATCTTAGGGAGAATGGCCCGACATGCAGTGTCATTTGTAAACGATGTATAACTTTTTTAAGTAAGAAAAAATTACTTGAGATTAGGAGGGTCTGAACACGGCAGGGGTAAGGTCTCAACTCGAGAGCTTTTTGTCCTGTTCTTGTGCAAAGATGGCTGCATCTAAGGGCATAAAAGACCTGAAAATTGTCCAAATTTGGCAATCCTGGTGACATCTGAAAGTTCGAATGTCTCTCTATCCATTGATATCAGTTTTGTATCCATATTTTTTTTTCTATTCAGGAAAACATCCTTGAGGAGACAGAATTTTTTGCCCCACTGCTTTGTGCAATTCTCGCTTTGTGTGTACATTATTGCTTCTTATTCTGCGCAAAGATTGCTGTGTCTATTTGAGCACGCAAAATCTTGCAACCCTGATGGCATCTGAAAGCTCAAATGATTGTCCACCTGATAATGTAAGTTTCACATCCATATTTGCTTTAGTGCGGGAAATATTCCCGAAAGAAGACGAGAGTTTTTGTTCTACTGTTATGTAAACTATTTACCTAATGCCAGTGCGGAATTTGATTTAGCGTAGATTAAGGCCTCCGGCTTATTTAGTGCAACGGGCGTGGCCGCGTAGAGCAGTGGTCGTCAGCCCGTCCTTGGGGCACGTCTCGTCGTGACTGTAGAGCAAGTTTTGTTGAATTAAATTATGATTTATTTCGTTAGACTTCTTTTAATTGTGTAGTTGTCACATTCCCAGAGCAGATATGGTGGAAGGTCCGGGTACACAGTGTGAGACACTGTTGAGAGACGCACCGAGGCCAGTCTGGCGGGCCACTTCAGACGCATCGATTTCGGTGAGAGTTTTGTTATTATTTCTTTATTTCATTCTATGTGACGATATTGATGTACATTGTGCTAAAAGGTGTGCCATATACACACATATATGCATTTTTTTGGCATGTTTAAAGTATAAAATTTGTTGAACCAATGGAAAAAGAAACAAAATCATTGCATGACGAAATGACTGAAGAAACATCCATGTCAAAATACGACGGGCATTTTAAAGATACCTATTTAGGATCTTCCATTGAAAATACCTGAACGTATTTCTCGGTAGATTTGTGTTGAATGCCGATCTACATGAGTTTGCCTGTGATAAACTACACCTGGCACTGAGTCTTACACTTAAGGTAATGCAGTAATTTCTTGAATGCAGCCAGAAAAGCTCGTGTAATAGTCTGAAGGCTGCCTTGATTGACAATCCCTAGGGTAAAAACCAGAAATGGGTAAACGAAACCAAATTAACCTCCCGTGTTCACAAAGAACCTGAATCGCTAGACGATTATTTTTCAGATGTATCTTATGAGTGTCACATTTCAAAAATCGGACCAAGAGAGACTAACTCATTTCATTAGGGGCTTACAACCACGAGTTAAAGATGTTATTTCAAAAGAACCCGAATCTTTGAACCGCGCATATTGTTATGCAAGTCTTGCACAAATTGTGTCAGAGTCACCAGCCCCGCCATTATCCGCGGTGCATTCTACACAAGTTTTGCAATCGCCCGTTGAGCCTAATTCCCAATCTAACCAGGCTGACACAATGCTGCAGTTAAATGACGTTGCTCAAATTATGACAGCAGTTACGAAATAGTGCATCAACATTCGAAGAATCCTGAAAGAACGAAGAAAAAACCCAGCACGGCCTGTCTGGACCTCATATTCAAAAGTATGGGAATGGCAATTCATCAAACTGATACTTCCAAAGTAACACAGTAGATTTGTTCGTTAACAATGTGATAAACCAGGTCACAGACAATTTGTGCGTAACTCTAAATAAGAGTATCGATAAATCTTAGAGCCCCGCCCACTTGTGATACAAACCAAAGACCTGGTGGTGGAAATGTAGGTGAAGGGGTATATAATGTCATGGTATAAAGGTGACAAATTGCAAGGCTGTTGTACTGATGTACAATTAGGATCTAAACTACAAGGGCTTATATCTTGCGTATTGGACTCTGTTACGGTGCAAATATCGATCTCAGTGAGAAATGTTTTCGACAATCGTCTGAGTGCACTTCCATTGAAATTCGAGATTGTTAAGTTTCCCCAGTAATAACTGCCAATGCTACTTGCCGCAACATTCTAGGAATTGCAGAGATTCCTTTTGACTATAGGCGGTTGTGACTTCTGTGTATGTATGCGTAACTGTTAATCTTCATCGTGACTTAATTTAAGGCGCTCGGTTCTTTGTGGAACAAAACGCTAGTAAGCCTATGCATTTTGATTCAAACAAGCTGAGGCTTAATGACGAACATCGAATTTGTACAACTTTTAGGATAAAGACTCCCCCAACAATGTTTGAAGCTAGAGTTAAGTAGTGGACACTTCATTGTGGGGCTCGTAGGACAACAGGATTATGTAGGATTTCACCTTGCCCGCGCAATCTAATCAGAAAACACAATGGTCAACTAAAATTGCAGTAATGCCTCTCAATCCCTTTGAAATAGTCATTGACGTCTACCCACGGACAAAACTAGGCACATTTATCCTTCACGTATGTTCATGTCCCTAATTTAGTTTGTGCGCGTGCTTACTAAATTCCACCACTGCCAGAAGCCAGTAAAATCGCTCTGACTCGGATAGGTGGATCCGAAAAGTAGTCGATCAACATCAAGCTCAGAAAAAGTTGTTTGCTCCTCATTTTCATACCGATTAGTAAAAACACTCAAAGTCCCTTTGGCTAACATACACACAATAAAGATCCATTTTCTGCCGAATTTTTGCCCTACGCAGCAGACAGACGGACAGTACACAGCATCACCGATGTTCTGAGGGGAATTCGACAAAAGTGTGAAAATTGGGCATTTAAGTATAGGTGAAAAACACAGAAAATGACGAAAATGGGTCCCAATGAAAAACGAAGTGAATTTCAAAAGAAAAGATTTTCTACCTAGAAGTAAATATTTTTTTGATCATATAAGTTTGGACATCAAAGTTATTTGAAGGTAAACCCAGCAAAATTGTGAAAATTAGACACAAAGTTAGCTAAAAAAAAACCGATAATTTTTCACAATTATCCTTTGGTAGAAAATCGACATTTCCACTGCTTTGATTACTTTCCGGAGATCTTCATATCAGAAGCTATTAAATATCACCATTTGATAGATTCTTAGCAATTTATTCACACACGAGGCCTTCAAGGGAAATGGCAGGACAAATCCCTCACCGATATCCGTCGTCTACTAGAATATCAGTTTTCAGGCCGACGAGTATATGTTACTATTGCGCATGCGCCAATGCACAAACTAAATGCACGCACAGTCTATGAGGATTGAATATACGTGCCTTGTGAGAAACGATGAAGTTCATCGTTCTCAGGATCTGCTGAAATTGTAAAGCCTTCGGAAAACAAGGACCCACAACGAAATGGCACTAAAGCGGCCAAGGAACCAGGTAAATATGACCAGGTAAATATGTCAAACGAAAACCTCAGTGAAACCCAAGAGTGTCAACTCCAGTCTACTACAGGAGTATACCGACATTTTTCAAACTTCTGGTACTTCTCTTGGGTGTTACGCTATAATAAACACTCCATTAATATAGGTAACCATCTTTCGCTGTGCTCTCCACAATGCAGACTAGACATCCTCCACATCTACAAACGATATTTAGGTTCAGCAAATGCTGAAAGATAACATCATTTCTGCCTGCACATCAGCTTGGTCAAGTAGTATTGTGTTTGTGAAGAAGAAAGGAACAAACGGTTTTCGTATTGACCTAAGACCAATAAACCGAATTCCTGAATGTGATAATTTCCCACATCCTATACCGAAGATACTATTAACAACCTTGGTCCAAACCAGCCCCTTTATTTTTCAACACCTGAAGTGGCATCTGGTTACATGTACTGACAAATAGCCATAGAAGAATATTCAAAGTGCAAAACATGCCCTTGTCACAGGAGGGACAGTATTTGCCCTCCCTTTTGGTTCACATGAAACCCCAAGTTCATTTCAACGTGCTACACTCGAAGTTCTCAGAGGTTTGCACTGGAAAATTGCTCTGATTTATCTAAACGATGTAATAATTTTCTTAAAGTCTTTTACAGAGCACTTGGTCAACCTTAGACAAGTGTTCGACAGATTAAGATCGTCTGGTCTCAAACCCAAACTCCTAAAATATACGTTTGGAGAAAACAAGGTACCTTATTCAGGTCATATTATCGTGAGATGGAGTAGCCACTGATCCAGCCAAGACAACCATTATCACAATTTACCAAGTACCTACAACAGTGTTAGAAGATAAATCCTTTTTAGGAATAATTGGATACTACAAGGGATATTTAATTAAACACAGTCCAATTGTCGATCCGGTTATCCAACTGACTATGAAAGAAATTCCATTCATTTGGTCTCCTGGGTGTCAAGAGGCGTTTGAAACTCTAAAAAAGAAGCTATCGCTGGTTTGTAAGAAATACGGTGGACTGGATGCGGAGAGACCATTATGGATGAGTATAAATTACTCTGGAGCGGCGAGGACTCGATGCATGTGCACGGGGTTGGCTTAGCAGTCCACCACAGACATGCTGCCTCAATCACGCGTTAGAAGCCAATTAGTTCACGCCTACTATACGCACGTTTGGAACACGTCCACGGGTTTCTATCCATCCTTGTCTGCAATGCACCGACAAATATAGTAGAGGAGGCCCACAAGGATGTTTCCTATCACCAGCTTAACGACGAGCTTCGCCGGGTTTCTTGGTATGACATCACCTATGTGCTGGGTGACATGAATGCCACGATTGGTCCCAGCCGTGAGCACATCCTTAGCCCGTTCCACTATGGTACAACCAATGGCAACGGTGACCACCTTCCACAACTCTGTGCCACACATAACCTCAAGTACCTGGTTCCAGCACCGATCAATGTACGAAGACTGGACCCAACTTTCCTCCACATTGGTTTCAGCTGCAACAATTAGTCTTGGGAACGGTTGCAAAAAGTACCAACCATGGATCACTGCAGCTACTTTAGACCAGATGGAATGTAAACCGTAAACTCAGACTGAAGGGTGACAGAGAAGCCCACCGAGAGGCTACCAGACGGTGAAGCTGCGTGAAGATCGCTCAAAATGGCTTGAGGTGATAGCTAGCTCTGCCGAGGATGCGTTCCACCATGGCAACATGCTTACAAGTGCAAAAAGGAACTCTCATTGCATCAACGACGTCACACCTATCCTCTGCTAGGGATTAATGGCTCCATCTTGACAGAAGCGTCTGCGAAATTAACCCGTTGGTGCGAGCATCACTCTACTGCCCTGAACAAGCCCCCCCCATTCCTCATCCTCGAAGACTTTGCCAGCTCAAGTTCCCCAGATGAGTCATTGTCATTGAATCCACCCTCTATATTTGAAGTTAATAAAGCCATTATAAAGCTGACCCCCGGTCGGGCTCCAGGTGCAGACGAAACCAACGCCGATATGCTGAAGGCCTCCTTGGACAGAGTGGAACCCCGGCCTACCAACCTCTGTGGTACAATCTGGGAGTCGGAGACTGTCCCACCTGAATGGAGGGAAGGAATTATAGTATCCCTCTATAAGAACAAAGGAGACGTCCGAAGTCCGGTTAATTATCGTCCTATCACACTCCTCTCGATTCCGTCAAAGGTAGTCACCTCCCTAATCCTTCAGCGAATATAGTCTCTCCTTCTATCCAGACGGCGGCCCCAGCAAGCAGGGTTCAACCCATGTAGATCCACTACTGACAGTGTCCTAGCCCTGCAAGTCCTGGCAGAGTAACGAAGGGAATTTCAGCGTCCCCTTCTAGCAACCCACATAGATCTGAAAGCTGCGTTCAATTCGCTTGACCGAGACGCTCTCTGGCTCCCGTTGCCAGGCATCAAACTCCAATACCACGTGCAGAATCAGGGCAGAGGGAGATCCATCATACCTGTTTCCTACCACCCCTGGTGTGCGACAGGGATGTGTGGCCGCCCCGTACCTGTGCAATGTTGGCGTAGACTACTGGCTTAGCAAGTCTCTGGAGCGATGCCCAAACCTTTGCGTCAACTACCATTTCCAACTGACTTGTGCTATGCTGCTGATGTGGTAATCTTTGCAGAGCCCTTAGCTACAATCGCAGGGGCCCTTAGCGTAATCAATAACTGGACAAAAACGAAGATCCAGTCACTCTCGGGTTTTTATCCACCTCCACCCATTTCAATCCCCATCGGCTGTCAGGATATTAAAGGAGTCAAGAGTCCATGTACCTAGGCTCTATGCTCTCTTCTTATTGTCCTTCAGAGGCAGAAATTCTACGGCGTCTGCAGCTTGGTAGAGGTGCGTATGGGAGGATGTCTCCCATCTGGCACCACACCAAGTTTAAAATCAAGTCTAAACTTCACCACCTGGATTCCACCGTCCTCCCAGTCCTTATGTACTGCAGCGAGACCTGGACACTGACAGCTGCCCTCGTCAGGAAGGTCAATGCTTTTCACAGGATCTGTCTCCACGCCATCCTTAGGGTCCACTGGCAATGAGCAACTTTACAGGCGGGCCGGTAACCCTCCTTCGGTGAGCACTACTAAGTAGAGGAGGAAACTACAGCTTCTTGGCCACGTCGTCCGGCTCCCAGAGGGAGTCCCGGCATGGCAGATCTTGCTAGCCGCCAGCAGGCCTCCACAACACGACTGGCGCCGCTCTCTGGACGTCCCCGACTGACCTGGGTGCCGAAGTAGGTCGACCTGGTCTGACCCCTGCACTACCTGGTGGATCTGGCTCCAAACAGACATGCCTACAAAAGAGAGTTGGTAGCCACGGTCATCTAATTGGCCATGCGAAGTCAAGTCAAGTTTAGTCATAAACTTACAACTGGTAGACTTGCCCACTGGCCCTTACTCTTACGATGACTATGAAATAGTAGAGCTTGAAAATCATCAAGAACGTCGACTCCTTGAGTAGAATTCTACAGGTACAAGAAACTCAACCTGAACAAACGTCTGGTGACGCAAACCACTCATCAGTTGTTTAAGAAACAGAAGAAAAACCATATCCTTCAAGTTGGTTTCCATTTGATTTTGGAACCTTGGATGATCTTTTATTCCCTGCGACTCTAAACGTTATGTAAATGTTGTAAGAAACGAACGATGTCAGACGAGTAAAAGAATCGAAGATTTGGACAGTGTTGTCTCAACAGTTGCCAAATATTCACCAAGATATAAATCTTTGTGAGTTGAAAAAAGCTCAAGAAAAAGACCAGTTTGCGGGTGTAGTTATCAGATAACTCAAAACTCGTGGCCTTCTCGATAATGACAAAAATGGAAGCAATTTAATTATTGAAGCTGAAAATTATTTCCTTCATGAAAATACCTTGTATCATGTATAACACACTTAAGCAAAATGCCATTTTCCAGAGAGAACTGCAGTACAGTTGCAAATCGATGACGTACTGGTTGCAAACCTTTACGAAGATTTGGCTGCCCCTTTTGGTATGCACAAGATGTACGCCAAAATTAGAAAGGTATTTTGTGAAGAGGAATATGCAAAGATATTGATAACTGGATCAGATCTTGTAATTATTGTGCACGTAGAAAAACTCCAAAGCATAAAGTGATAGCTCCACTTATGACCATGGCTGTGCCAGGTCCATTTGAGAGAATATGGTGTTGTTGTACTTGGCCCATTACCTGTATTGAATTCTGGTAAGTACGTATTATATGCTTCACTGATATTTGCACAAGGTGGCAAATTCTTGTACATGAGAGTCCATAGATGCTTGCACATTAGCTACACGTTTCTATAAAGAGATAAAACTATAATCGTGGATGACCACGATTTATTAAGCCACAGAGAATCCCATTTTCTCAGTAAACCTGTGCCAGAAGCGCGCGTTGCATCATGAGAACAAAGTGGACACTATAGTGCATATCACTCACAGTGTAACGCTGTTTGAGAACGTTTAATGCCGTTGTATTGGATACACGCTGTTAACCAGTTTCCTACAGATTGAGACGACTACATCTCATTCAACCAGTTCTCCTACAGAACCTGTCCAGCCGACAGCTGCACCAGGTTTAGCCCATTATTCCTCTTGTAGGGCAGGTTGGATATTGCATGTTTATATTTTTCCTATACTATACAAATTCGATTTCTAAAAAATAAAATAGGCCGTGGTGTGGGCCTTAATTACTTGTGAAGCAAAATTGACCTACAAACCTCATGGTTAGAAATCTAAAGAACAAAAAACTGTTGATGTCTCCAAATTCATGTCAGTCGCATAAAATCCACATATGATCGGTACAGGCGTCCATCGAGTCAAGCTACTGCAGACGAACTTAATATTGTTTCCTTCTTCAGGACATAATTTTTGTGAGAGTCGACGAACGACTTACCGTATACAATACTCCTGTTTTGACGAGCAGAGTTTAAATAGCCATATTGTCTTTGGTTAGGGAAATAACCTTGAAAGAAGTAAAGTATTGCTGTCTGAGTGCTTTTTTGTCCATCAGATTTCCCCTTGTCCACACGCCAGCGGTCGTCTTCCCGCCCAAACAACTCTCCCTATATTGGATCAAAAAAGACCTGAAAATTGTCCAAATCTGGAATTTGTGGTTCATTCTGAAAGCTCACATAATCCTCTGTCCAATGATGTAAGTTTCATATCCATAGTGTCTTTGGTTAGGGAAATAATCATGAACGCAGGGATGAATTCTGTTCTGTTTTCTATTTTAGTGCAGATTTCCCCTTGTCCACACGCCAGAGGTCGTCTTCCCGCCCAAACAAGGCTCCCTATATTGGATCACAAAAGACCTGAAAATTGCCCAAATCTGGAATTTGTGGTTCCATCTAAAAGCTCACAAAATCCTCTGTCCATTGATGTAAGTTTCATATCCATATTGTCTTTGGTTAGGGAAATATCTAGGAAAGCAGGGATGAGTTCTTGTCTCACTGTTTTCTATTTTAGTGCAGATTTCCCCTTGTGCACACGATAGCGGTGGTCTTCTTGCCCAAACAAGGCTGTCTATATTGGATCACAAAAAACCTGAAAATTGTCCAAATTTGGAATTTCCGAATTCATCTGAAAGCTCACATAGTCCTCTATCCATTGAAATAAGTTTTACATCCATATTGTCTTTGGTTAGGGAAATATCCATGAAAGCAGGGATGAATTCTTGACTGACTATTTTCTCTTTTAGTGGAGATTTCCCGTTGTCTACACGCCAGCGGTCGTCTTCCTGCCGAAACAAGGCTCTATATATTTGACCATAAATGACCTGGAAATTGTCTAAATTTGGAATTTTTGGTTTCATCTGAAAGGTCCCATAATCCTCTATCCATTGATGTAAGTTTCATATCCATAGTGTCTTTGGTTAGGGAAATATCCATGAAAGCAGGGAGGTGTTCTTGTCTGACTGCTTTTTATTTTAGTCCAGATTTCCTGTTGTCCACACGCCAGCGATCGTCTTCCCGTGCAAACAAGCCTCCATATATTGGACCATAAAAGACCTGGAAATTGTCCAAATTTGGAATTTCTGATTTCATATGAAAGCTGATATAATCCTCTATCCATTGATATTTTATCTTTGGTTAGGGAAATAACCATGAACGTAAGGATGAGTTCTGTTCTGACTGTTTTCTATTTTAGTGCAGATTTCCCCTTGTGTACACGATAGCGGTGGTCTTCTTGCCCAAACAAGGTTGTCTATATTGGATCACAAAAAATCTGGAAATTGTCCAAATCTGGAATTTGAGGTTCAATTTGAAAGCTCATATAATCCTCGATCCATTGATGTAAGTTTCATATCCATATTTGCCTCTGTTAGGGAAATATCCATGAAAGCAGGGATGAGTTCTTGTCTGTTTTGTATTTTAGTGCAGATTTCCCCTTGTCCACACGCCAGCGGTCGTCTTCCCGCCCAAACAAGGCTCCCTATATTGGATCACAAAAGACCTGAAAATTGTCCAAATCAGGAATTTGTCTTTCCATCTGAAAGCTCATTACATCCTTTGTCCATTGATGTAAATTTCATATCGAAATCGTCTTTGGTTAGGGAAATATCCACGAAAGCAGGGATGAGTTCTTGTCTGACTGTTTTGTATTTTAGTGCAGATTTCCCATTGTCCACACGCCAGCGATCGTCTTCCCGTGCAAACAACCCTCCATATATTGGACCATAAATGACCTGGAAATTGTCCAAATTTGGAATTTTTTGTTTCATCTGAAAGGTCCCTTAATCCTCTATCCATTGATGTAAGTATTGTCTTTGGTTAGGGAAATATCCCTGAAAGCAGGGAGGTGTTCTTGTCTGACTACTTTTTATTTTAGTGCAGATTTCCCGTTGTCCACACGCCATCGGTCGTTTTCCCGCCCAAAAGAGCTCCCTATATTGGATCACAAAAGACCTGAAAATTGTCCAAATCTGGAATTTGTGGTTCCATCTGAAAGATCACATAATCCTCTGTCCACTGATGTACGTTTCATATCCATATTGTCTTTGGTTAGGGAAATATCCATGAAAGCAGGGAGGTGTTCTTGTCTGACTGCTTTTTATTTTAGTCAAGATTTCCCGTTGTCCACACGACAGCGATTGTCTTCCAGCGCAAACAAGGCTCCATATATTGGACCATAAAAGACCTGAGAATTGTCCAAATATGGAATTTCCAGTTTCATCTGAAAGCTCACATAATCTTCAATCCATTGATTTAAGTTTCACATCTATATTGTGTTTGGTTAGGGAAATATCCATGAAAGCAGGGAAGTGTTCTTGTCTGACTGGTTTTTTTTTAGGGCAGATTTCCCGTTTTCCGCACGCCAGCGATCGTCTTTCCGCGCAAACAAGCCTCCATATATTGGACCACAAAAGACCTGAAAATTGTCCAAATGTGGAATTTTTCCTTTCATCTGAAAGCTCACATAATCTTCTATCCATTGATGTAAGTTTCATATCCATATTGTCTTTGGTTAGGGGAATTTCCATGAAAGCAGCGATGAGTTCTTGTCTGTCTCTTTTCTCTTTTAGTGGAGATTTCCCGTTGTCTACACGCCAGCGGTCGTCTTCCCGCCGAAACAAGGCTCCATATATTTGACCATAAATGACCTAAAAATTGTCCAAATGTGGAATTTCCGGTTTCATCTGAAAGCTCACATAATCCTCTATCCATTGATTTAAGTTTTACATCGATATTGTCTTTGGTTAGGGAAATATCTATGCAAGCAGGGATGAGTTCTTGTCTCACTGTTTTCTCTTTTAGCGCAGATTTCCCGTTGTCTACACGCCAGCGGTGGTCTTCCCGCCGAAACAAGGCTCCATATATTGGATCACAAAAGACCTGCAAATCGTCCAAATCTGAAATGTTTGGTTTCATCTGAAAGCTCACATAGTCCTCCGTCCAGTGATGTAAGTTGCATATCCATATTGCCTTTGGTTAGGGAAATATCCTTGAAAGACGTGAAGTATTGCTGTCTGATTGCTTTTTAGTTGATACAGCTTTCCTCTTTTCCACATGCCAGGGGTTGTCTTCCCGGCAAAACAAGGCTCCATATATAGGATCCTAAAAGACCTGAAAATTATCCAAATATGGAATTTGTGGTTTCATCTGAAAGCTCACATAATCCTCTGTCCATTGATGTAAGATGCATATCCATATTGTCTTTGGTAAGGGAAATATCCATGAAAGCAGGAATGAGTTCTTGTCTGACTGTTTTCTCTTTTAGCGCAGATTTCCCCTTGTCTACACGCAGCTGTCGTCTTCCCGCCATACCAAGGCTCCATATATTGGATCACAAAAGACCTGCAAATCGTCCAATTTTGGAATTTTTGGTTTCATCTGAAAGCTCACATTGTCCTCTGTCCATTGATGTAAGTTTCATATCCATATTGTCTTTGGTTAGGGAAATATCCTTGAAAGACGTGAAGTATTGCTGTCTGATTGCTTTTTAGTTGATACAGCTTTCCTCTTTTCCACATGCCAGGGGTCGTCTTCCCGCCAAAACAAGGCTCCATATATAGGATCCTAAAAGACCTGAAAATTATCCAAATATTGAATTTGTGGTTTCATCTGAAAGCTCATATAATCCTCTGTCCATTGATGTAAGTTTCATATCCATATTGGCTTTGGTAGGGGAAATATTCATGAAAGCAGGAATGAGTTCTTGTCTGACTGTATTCTATTTTTGTGCAGATTTCCCCTTGTCCACACGCAAGCGGTCGTCTTCAGGCCCAAACATGGCTCCAAATATTGGATCACAAAAGACCTTCAAATTGTCCAAATCTGAAATGTTTGGTTTCATCTGAAAGCTCACATAATCCTCTATCCCAAAATGTAAGTTTCATATCCATATTGTCTTAGGTTAGGGAAATATCTATGCAAGCAGGGATGAGTTCTTGTCTGACTGTTTTCTCTTTTAGCGCAGATTTCCCTTTGTCTACACGCCAGCGGTCGTCTTCCCGCCGAAACAAGGCTCCATGTATTGAATCCTAAAAGACCTAAAAGTTGTCCAAATTTGGAATTTTTGGTTTCATCTGAAAGCTCATATACTCTTCTGTCCATTGATGTAAGTTTCATATCCATATTGTCTTTGGTTAGGGAAATATCTATGCAAGCAGGGATGAGTTCTTGTCTGACTGTTTTCTCTTTTAGCGCAGATTTCTCTTAGTCTACACGCCAGCGGTGGTCTTCCCGGCAAAACAAGGCTCCATATATTGGATCACAAAAGACCTGAAAATTGTCCAAATTTGGAATTTGTAAATCTATCTGAAAGCTCACATAGTCCTCCGTCCAGTGATGTAAGTTTCATATCCATATTGCCTTTGGTTAGGGAAATATCCTTGAAAGACGTGAAGTATTGCTGTCTGATTGCTTTTTAGTTGATACAGCTTTCCTCTTTTCCACATGCCAGGGGTCGTCTTCCCACCAAAACAAGGCTCCATATATAGGATCCTAAAAGACCTGAAAATTATCCAAATATGGAATTTGTGGTTTCATCTGAAAGCTCATATAATCCTCTGTCCATTGATGTAAGATGCATATCCATATTGTCTTTGGTAAGGGAAATATCCATGAAAGCAGAAATGAGTTCTTGTCTGACTGTTTTCTCTTTTAGCACAGTTTTCCCCTTGTCTACACGCTGCTGTCGTCTTCCTGCCAAACCAAGGCTCCATATATTGGATCCTAAAAGACCTGGAAATCGTCCAAATTTGGAATTTTTGGTTTTATCTGAAAGCTCACATAATCCTCTATCCCAAAATGTAAGTTTCATATCCATGTTGTCTTTGGTTAGATAAATATCCATGCAAGCAGGGATGAGTTCTTCCCTGACTGTTTTCTATTTTAGTTCAGATTTCCCTTTGTCTACACGCAAGCAGTCGTTTTCCCGCCGAAACAAGGCTCCATATATTGAATCCTAAAAGACCTAAAAGTTGTCCAAATTTGGAATTTTTGGTTTCATCTGAAATCTCATATAGCCCTCTGTCCATTGATGTAAGTTTCATATACATATTGTCTTTGCTTAGGGAAATATTTATGAAAGCAGGGATGAGTTCTTGTCTGACTGTTTTTTATTTTAGTTCAGATTTCCCCTTGTCCACACGCAAGCGGTCATCTTCAGGCCCAAACAAGGCTCCATATATTGGATCCCAAAAGACCTGGAAAATGTCCAAATTTGGAATTTTTAGTTTCATCTGAAAGCTCACATAATTCTCTATTTTTATATGTAAGTTTCATATACATATTGTCCTTGGTTAGGGAAATATCCATGAAAGCAGGGATGAGTTCTTGTCTGACTGTTTTCTCTTTTAGCGCAGATTTCCCTTTGTCCCCACGCCTGCGGTCATCTACCCGCTGAAACAAGGCTCCATATATTGGATCCTAAAAGACCTAAAAATTGTCCAAATTCGGAATTTCTGGTTTCATCTGAAAGCTCACATAGTCTTCTGTTCATTGATGTAAGTTTCATATACATATTGTCTTTGGTATCGAAATATCCTTGAAAGTCGTGAAGTATTGCTGTCTGATTGCTTTTTAGTTTATACAGCTTTCCCCTTTTCCACATGCCAGGGGTCGTCTTCCCGCCAAAAAAAGGCTCCATACATTGGTTTACAAAAGACCTGAAAATTGTCCAAATTTGGAATTTGTGGTTCCGTCTAAAAGCTCACATAATCCTCTGTCCATTGATGTAAGTTTCATATACATATTGTCTTTGCTTAGGGAAATATTTATGAAAGCAGGGATGAGTTCTTGTCTGACTGTTTTCTATTTTAGTTCAGATTTCCCTTTGTCCGAACGCAAGCGGTCGTCCTCCCGCCCAAACAAGGCTCCATATATTGGATCACAAAAGACCTGAAAATTGTCCAAATCTGAAATGTTTGGTTTCATCTGAAAGCTCACATAGTCCTCTGTATATTGATATAATTTTCATATACATATTGTCTTTGCTTAGGGAAATATCCTTGACAGACGTGAAGTATTGCTGTCTTATTGCTTTTTAGTTTATACAGCTTTCCTCTTTTCCACATGCCAGGGGTCGTCTTCCCGCCAATAAAAGGCTCCATACATTGGTTTACAAAAGACCTGAAAATCGTCCAAATTTGGAATTTGTGGTTCCGTCTGAAAGCTCACATAATCCTCTGTCCAGTGATGTAAGTTTCATATCCATATTGTCTTTGCTTAGGGAAATATTTATGAAAGCAGGGATAAGTTCTTGTCTCACTGTTTTGTCTTTTAGCGCAGATTTCCCGTTGTCTAAACGCCCGCTGTCGTCTTCCCGTCAAACCAAGGCTCCATATATTGGATCCTAAAAGACCTGGAAATTATCCAAATTTGGAATTTTTGGTTTCATCTGAAAGCTCACATTATCCTCTATTTTTACATGTAAGTTTCATATCCATATTGTCTTTAATAAGGGAAATATCCATGAAAGCAGAAATGAGTTCTTGTCTGACTGTTTTCTATTTTAGTGCAGATTTTCCCGTTGTCCACACGCAAGCGGTCGTCTTCACGCCCAAACAAGGTTCTATATATTGGATCATAAAAGACCTGGAAATTGTCCAAATCTGAAATTTTTGGTTTCATCTGAAAGCTCACATAGTCCTCTGTGCATTGATGTAAGTTTCACATCAATATTGTCTTTGGTTAGGGAAATGAGCATGAAAGCAGGGATGAGTTCTTGTCTGACTGTTTTCTCTTTTAGCGCAGATTTCCCTTTGTCTACACGCCAGCGGTCGTCTTCCCGCCGAAACAAGGCTCCATATATTGGAACTTTAAAGACTTAAAAGTTGTCCAAAATTGGAATTTATGGTTTCATCTCAAAGCTCACATAATCCTTTGTCCATTGATGCAAGTTTCATATCCATATGTGCTTTGGTTAAGGAAATAACTTTGAAAGAAGTGAAGTATTACTGCCTGAGTGCTTTTAATTTATACAGATTTCCCCTGGTCCACACGCAAGCGGTCGTCTTCCCGCCAAAACAAGGCTCCATATATTGGATCATAAAAGACATGAAAATTGTCCAAATCTGAAATTTGTGGTTTCATCTGAAAGCTCACATAGTCCTCTGTCCATTGATGTAAGTTTCATATCCATATTGTCTTTGATTAGGGAAATATGCATGAAAGCAGAAATGAGTTCTTGTCTGACTGTTTTCTCTTTTAGCGCAGATTGTCCTTTGTCTACACGCCAGCTGTCGTCTTCCCGTCAAAGAAAGGCTCCATATATTGGATCCTAAATGACCTAAAATTTGTCCAGATTTGGAATTTTTGGTTTCATCTGAAAGCTCACATCAACCTCTATCCATTGATGTAAGTTTCATATACATATTGTCTTTGGTTAGGGAAATATCCATGAAAGCATGGTTGAGTTCTTGTCTGACTATATCCTCTTTTAGTGCAGATTTCCCCTTGTCCACTTGCAAGCGGTCGTCTTCACAAACACACAAGGCTCCATATATTGGATCATAAAAGATATGAAAATTGTTCAAATCTGAAATTTGTGGTTTCATCTGAAAGCTCACATAGTCCTCTGTCCATTGATGTAAGTTTCATATCCATATTGTCTTTGATTAGGGAAATATCCATGAAAGCAGGAATGAGTTCTTGTCTGACTGTTTCCTCTCTTAGCGCAGATTTTCCTTTGACTACACGCTAGCGGTCGTCTTCCCGCCAAAACAAGGCTCCATATATTGGATCCTAAAAGACCTGGAAATCGTCCAAGTTTGGAATTTTGGTTTCATCGGAAAGCGCACATAATCCTCTATCCCTAAATGTAAGTTTCATGTCCATATTGTCTTTGGTAAGGGAAATATCCATGAAAGCAGGAATGAGTTCTTGTCTGACTGTTTTCTCTTTTAGTGCAGATTTCCCGTTGTCTACACGCCAGCGGTCGTATTCCCGCCGAATCAAGGCTCCATATATTGGATCACAAAAGACCTGGAAATTGTCCAAATTTGGAATTTTCGGTTTCATCTGAAAGCTCACATAACTTTCTAACCATTGATGTAAGTTTCATATACATATTATCCTTGGTTAGGGAAATATCCATGAAAGCAGGGATGAGTTCTTGTCTGACTGTTTTCTCTTTTAGTGCAGATTTCCCCTTGTCTACACGCCGGCTGTCGTCTTTCCGTCAAAGAAAGGCTCCATATATTGGATCCTAAGAAACATGGAAATTGTCCAAATTTGGGATTTTTGGTTTTATCTGAAAGCTCACATAAACCTCTATCCATTGATGTAAGTTTCATATACATATTGTCTTTGGTTAGGGAAATATCCATGAAAGCATGGTTGAGTTCTTGTCTGACTATTTCCTCTTTTAGTGCAGATTTCCCCTTGTCCACTTGCAAGCGGTCGTCTTCACCAAGAAACAAGGCTCCATATATTGGATCATAAAAGATATGAAAATTGTTCAAATCTGAAATTTGTGGTTTCGACTGATAGCTCACATAGTCCTCTGTCCTTAAATGTAAGTTTCATTTCCATATTGTCTTCGGTTAGGGAAATATCCATGAAAGCAGGAATGAGTTCTTGTCTGACTGTTTTCTCTTTTAGCGAAGATTTTCCTTTGTCTACACGCCAGCGGTCGTCTTCCCGCCGAAACAAGGCTCCATATATTGGATTTTAAAAGACCTAAAAGTTGTAAAAAATTTGGAATTTTTGGTTTCATTTGAAAGCTCCCGTGAACTTCTTTTCATTGATGTAAGTTTCATATACATATTGTCTTTGCTTAGGGAAATATGCATGAAAACAGTGATGAGTTCTTGTCTGACTCTTTTCTATTTTAGTTCAGATTTCCCCTTGTCCGAACGCAAGTGGTCGTCCTCCCGCCCAAACAAGGCTCCATCTATTGGATCATAAAAGAACTGAAAATTGTCCAAATCTGAAATTTGTGGTTCCATCTGAAAGCTCACATAATCTTCTGTCCATTGATGTAAGTTTCATATACATATTGTCTTTGGTTAGGTAAATATCCATGAAAGCAGGGATGAGTTCTTGTCTGACTATTTTATATTTTAGTGCAGATTTCCCCTTGTCCACACGCAAGCGGTCGTCTTCCCGCCCAAACAAGGCTCCATCTATTGGATCAAAAAAGACCTGAAAATTGTCCAAATCTGAAATTTGTCCATTGATGTAAGTTTCATATCTATATTGTTATTGGTTAGGGAAATATTAATGAAAGCAGGAATGAGTTCTTTTCTGACTGTTTTCTCTTTTAGCGCAGATTTCCCGTTGTATGCACGCAAGCGATCGTCTTCCCGCTGAAACAAGGCTCCATATATTGGATCCTAAAAGACCTGGACGTTGTCCAAATTTGGAATTTTTGGTTTCATCTGAAAGTTCCCATAATTTGCTATCCATTGATGTAAGTTTCATATCCATATTGTCTTTGGTTAGGGAAATAGCCATGAAAGCAGGGATGAGTTTTTGTCTGACTGTTTTCTCTTTTAGCGCAGATTTCCCTTTGTCTACACGCCAGCGGTCGTCTTCCCGCCGAAACAAGGCTCCATATATTGGACCCTAAAAGACCTAAAAATTGTCCAAATTTGGAATTTTTTGTTTCATCTGAAAGCTCACATAATCGTCTGTCCATTGGTGTAAGTTTCATATCCATATGTGCTTTGGTTAGGGAAATAACCTTGAAAGAAGGGAAGTATTGCTGTCTGAGTGCTTTTTAGTTGATACAGCTTTCGCCTTTTCCACATGCCAGCGGTCGTCTTCCCGCCAAAACAAGGCTCCATATATTGGTTTACAAAAGACCTGGAAATTGTCCAAATTTGGAATTTGTGTTTCCATCTGAAAGCTCACATAATCCTCTGTCCATTAATGTAAGTTTCATATCCATATGTGCTTTGGTTNTTTTTAATTTATACAGATAATCCGTTGTCTACACGCAAGCGGTCGTCTTCCCGCCAAAACAACGCTCCATATATTGGTTTACAAAAGACCTGGAAATTGTCCAAATTGGGAATTTGTGGTTTCTTCTGAAAGCTCACATAATCCTCTGTCCATTGATGTAAGTTTCATATCCATATTGTCTTTGGTTAGGGAAATAGCCATGAAAGCAGGGATGAGTTCTTGTCTGACTGTTTTCTCTCTTAGCGCAGATTTCCCCTTGTCTACACACCAGCGGTCGTCTTCCTGCCGAAACAAGGCTCCATATATTGGATACTAAAGGACCTGGAAATTGTCCAAATTTGGAATTTTTGGTTTCATCTGAAAACTGACATAATATGCTATCCATTGATGTTAGTTTCATATCCATGTTGTCTTTGGTTAGGAAAATATGCATTAAAGCATGGATGAGTTCTTGTCTGACTGTTTTCTATTTTAGTGCAGGTTTCCCCTTGTCCACACAGAAACGGTCGTCTTCACGCCCATACAAGGCTCCATATATTGGATCCTAAAAGACCTAAACGTTGTCAAAATTTGGAATTTTTGGTTTCATCTGAAAGCTCACATAAACTTCTATCCGTTGATGTAGATTTTATATCTATATTGTCTTTGGTTAGGGAAATATCCATGAAAGCAGGGATGAGTTCTTGTCTGACTGTTTTCTCTTTTAGCGCAGATATCCCTTTGTCTACACGCCAGCGGTCGTCTTCCCGCCAAAACAAGGCTCCATCTATTGGATCATAAAAGAAATGAAAATTGTCCAAAACTGAAATTTGTTGTTTCATCTGAAAGCTCACATAATCCTCTGTCCATTGATGTAAGTTTCATATCCATATTGTCTTTGGTTAGGTAAATATCCATGAAAGCAGGGATAAGTTCTTGTCTGACTGTTTTCTCTTTTAGCGCAGATTTCCCTTTGTCTACACGCCAGCGGTCGTCTTCCCGCCGAAACAAGGCTCCATATATTGGATCCTAAAAGACCTAAAAGTTGTCCAAATTTTGAATGTTTGGTTTCATCTGAAAGCTCACATAAACCTCTATCCCTTGATGTAAGTTTCATATACATATTGTCTTTGGTTAGGGAAATATCCATGAAAGCAGGGATGAGTTCTTGTCTGACTATTTTATATTTTAGTGCAGATTTCCCCTTGTCCACACGCAAGCGGTCGTCTTCCCGCCCAAACAAGGCTCCATCTATTGGATCAAAAAAGACTTGAAAATTGTCCAAATCTGAAATTTGTCCATTGATGTAAGTTTCATATCTATATTGTCTTTGGTTAGGGAAATATCCATGAAAGCAGGAATGAGTTCTTTTCTGTTTTCTCTTTTAGTGCAGATTTCCCGTTGTCTGCACGCAAGCGGTCGTCTTCCCGCTGAAACAAGGCTCCATATATTGGATCCTAAAAGACTTGGACGTTGTCCAAATTTGGAATTTTTGGTTTCATCTGAAAGCTCGCATAATTTTCTATCCATTGATGTAAGTTTCATTTGCTGATTGTCTTTGGTTAGGGAAATATTTATGAAAGCAGGGATGAGTTCTTGTCTGACTGTTTTCTATTTTAGTGCAGATTTCCCCTCGTCCACACGGAATCGGCCGTCTTCCTGCCAAAACAAGGCTCCATCTATTGGATCATAAAAGAACTGAAAATTGTCCAAATCTGAAATTTGTGGTTTCATCTGAAAGCTCACATAATCCTCTGTCCACTGATGTAAGTTTCATATCTATATTGTCTTNTGAGTTCTTGTCTGACTGTTTTCTCTTTTAGCGCAGATTTCCCTTTGTCTACACGCCAGCGGTCGTCTTCCCGCAGAAACAAGGCTCCATATATTGGATCCTAAAAGACCTGAACGTTGTCCAAATTTGGAATTTTTGGTTTCATCTGAAAGCTCACATAATCGTCTGTCCATTGGTGTAAGTTTCATATCCATATGTGCTTTGGTTAGGGAAATAACTTTGAAAGAAGGGAAGTATTGCTGTCTGAGTGCTTTTTAGTTTATACAGATTTCCCCTTTTCAACATGCCAGCGGTCGTCTTCCCGCCAAAACAAGGCTCCATATATTGGTTTACAAAAGACCTGGAAATTGTCCAAATTTGGAATTTGTGGTTCCATCTGAAAGCTAACATAATCCTCTGTCCATTAATGTAAGTTTCATATCCATATGTGCTTTGGTTAGGGGAATAACCTTGAAAGAAGTGAAGTATTGCTGTCTGAGTGCTTTTTAATTTATACAGATAATCCGTTGTCTACACGCAAGCGGTCGTCTTCCCGCCAAAACAAGGCTCCATATATTGGTTTACAAAAGACCTTGAAATTTTCCAAATTTGGAATTTGTGGTTTCATCTGAAAGCTCACATAAGCCTCTATCCTTTGATGTAAGTTTCATATACATATTGTCTTTGGTTAGGGAAATAGCCATGAAAGCAGGGATGAGTTCTTGTCTGACTATTTTCTATTTTAGTGCAGATTTCCCCTAGTCCACACGCAAGCGGTCGTCTTCCCGCCCAAACAAGGCTCCATCTATTGGATCAAAAAAGACCTGAAAACTGTCCAAATCTGAAATTTGTGGTTTCATCTGAAAGCTCACGTAATTCTCTGTCCATTGCTGTAAGTTTCATATCCATATTGTCTTTGGTTAGGGAAATATTCATGAAAGCAGGGATGAGTTCTTGTCAGACTGTTTTCTCTTTTAGCGCAGATTTCCCTCACGGCCAAACAAGGCTCCATATATTGGATCCTAAAAGACCTGAAGGTTGTCCAAATTTGGAATTTTTGGTTTCATCTGAAAGCTCACATAATCCTCTGTCCATTAATGTAAGTTTCATATCCATATGTGCTTTGGTTAGGGAAATAACCTTGAAAGAAGTGAAGTATTGCTGTCTGAGTGCTTTTTAATTTATACAGATAATCCGTTGTCTACACGCAAGCGGTCGTCTTCCCGCCAAAACAACGTTCCATATTTTGGTTTACAAAAGACCTGGAAATTGTCCAAATTGGGAAATTGTGGTTTCTTCTGAAAGCTCACATAATCCTCTGTCCATTGATGTAAGTTTCATATCCATATTGTCTTTGGTTGGGAAATAGCCATGAAAGCAGGGATGAGTCCTTGTCTGACTGTTTTCTCTCTTAGCGCAGATTTCCCTTTGTCTACACGCCAGCTGTCGTCTTCCCGCCGAAACAAGGCTCCATATATTGGATCCTAAAAGACCTAAAAGTTGTCCAAATTTTGAATTTTTGGTTTCATCTGAAAGCTCACATAAACCTCTATCCCTTGATGTAAGTTTCATATACATATTGTCTTTGCTAAGGGAAATATCCATGAAAGCAGGAATGAGTTCTTGTCTGACTGTTTTCTCTTTTAGTGCAGATTTCCCGTTGTCTACACGTAAGCGGTCGTCTTCCCGCCGAAACAAGGCTCCATATATTGGATCCTAAAAGACCTGGAAATTGTCCAAATTTGAAATTTTTGGTTTCATCTGAAAACTCACATAATCGTCTGTCCATTGGTGTAAGTTTCATATCCATATGTGCTTTGGTTAGGGAAATAACCTTGAAAGAAGTGAAGTATTGCTGTCTTATTGCTTTTTAGTTTATACAGATTACCCCTTTTCCACATGCCAGCGGTCGTCTTCCCGCCAAAACAAGGCTCCATATATTGGTTTACAAAAGACCTGGAAATTGTCCAAATTTGGAATTTGTGTTTCCATCTGAAAGCTTACATAATCCTCTGTCCATTAATGTAAGTTTCATATCCATATGTGCTTTGGTTAGGGAAATAACCTTGAAAGAAGTGAAGTATTGCTGTCTGAGTGCTTTTTACTTTATACAGATAATCCGTTGTCTACACGCAAGCGGTCGTCTTCCCGCCGAAACAAGGCTCCATATATTGGTTTACAAAAGACCTGGAAATTGTCCAAATTTGGAATTTGTGGTTTCATCTAAAAGCTCACCTAGTCGTCTGTCCATTGATGTAAGTTTCATATCCATATTGTCTTTGGTAAGGGAAATATCCATGAAAGCAAGAATTAGTTCTTGTCTGACTCTTTTCTCTTTTAGTGCAGATTTCCCGTTGTCTGCACGCAAGCGGTCGTCTTCCTGCTGAAACAAGGCTCCATATATTGGATCCTAAAAGACCTGGACGTTGTCCAAATTTGGAATTTTTGGTTTCATCTGAAAGCTCCCATAATTTTCTTTCCATTGATGTAAGTTTCATATGCAGATTTTCTTTGGTTAGGGAAATAGCCATGAAAGCAGGGAGGAGTTCTTGCCGACTGTTTTCTATTTTTAGTGCAGATTTCCCCTTGTCCAAACGCAAGCGGTCGTCTTCCCGCCCAAACAAGGTTCCATCTATTGGATCATAAAAGAACTGAAAATTGTCCAAATCTGAAATTTGTGGTTTCATCTAAAAGATCATATAGTCCTCTGTCCATTGATGTAAGTTTCATATCCATATTGTCTTTGGTAAGGGAAATATCCATGAAAGCACGGATGAGTTCTTGTCTGACTGTTTTCTCTTTTAGCGCAGATTTCCATTTGTCTACATGCCAGCTGTCGTCTTCCCGCCCAAACAAGGCTCCATATATTGGATCCTAAAAGACCTTGAAATTGTCCAAATTTGGAATTTTTGGTTTTATCTGAAAGCTCACATAAACCTCTATCCCTTGATGTAAGTTTCATAAACATATTGTCTTTGGTTAGGGAAATATCCATGAAAGCAGGGATAAGTTCTTGTCTGACTATTTTCTATTTTAGTGCAGATTTCCATTTGTCCACAAGCAAGCGGTCGTCTTCCCGCCCAAACAAGATTCCATCTATTGGATCATAAAAGAACTGAAAATTGTCCAAATCTGAAATTTGTGGTTTCATCTAAAAGATCATATAGTCCTCTGTCCAGTGATGTAAGTTTCATATCCATATTGTCTTTGGTAAGGGAAATATATGAAAGCAGGAATGAGTTCTTGTACGACTGGTTTCTGTTTTAGTGCAGATTTCCCATTGTCTACACGCCAGTGGTCGTCTTCCCACCAAAACAAGGCTCCATATATTGGATCCTAAAAGACCTGGAAATTGTCCAAATTTGGAATTTGTGGTTTCATCTGAAAGTTCACATAATCTTCTATCCCTTGATGTAAGTTTCATATACATATTGTCTTTCG
>NW_019091391.1:1311607-1322134 GCF_001949145.1 Acanthaster planci | reverse complement strand
GCAGATTTCCCTTTGTCTACACGCCAGCGGTCATCTGCCCGCTGAAACAAGGCTCCATATATTGGATCCTAAAAGACCTAAAATTTGTCCAAATCTGGAATTTTCGTTTTCATCTGATGCTCACATAATCTTTCATCCATTGATGTAAGTTTCATATCCTTATGTGCTTTGGTTAGGGAAATATCTATGAGAGCAGGGATGAGTTCTTGTCTGACTGTTTTCTCTTTTAGCGCAGATTTCCCCTTGTCTACACGCAAGTTGTTGTCTTCCCGCCAAAACAAGGCTCCCTATATTGGATCCTAAAAGACCTGGAAATTGTCCAAATTAGGAATTTGTGGTTTCATCTGAAAGTTCACATAAACCTCTATCCATTGATGTAAGTTTCATATCCATATTGTCTTTGGTTAGGGAAATACCCATGAAAGCAGGGATGAGTTCTTGTCTGACTGTTTTCTCTTTTAGCGCACATTTCCCCTTGTCTACACGTCCGCTGTCGTCTTCCCGCCGAAACAAGGCTCCATATATAGGATCCTAAAAGACCTGGAAATTGTCCAAATTTGGAACTTTTGGTTTCATCTGATAGCTCACATAATCCTCTATCCCTAAATATAAGTTTCATATCCATATTGTCTTTGGTAAGGGAAATACCCATGAAAGCAGGAATGAGTTCTTGTCTGACTGTTTTCTCTTTTAATGCAGATTCCCCGTTGTCTACATGCCAGCTGTCGCCTTCCCGCCGAAACAAAGCTCCATATATTGGATCCTAAAAGACCTGAAAATTGTCATATTTTAGAGGTTTTGATTTCATCTGAAAGCTTACATTATTCTCTATCCATTGATGTAAGTTTCATATCCATATTGTCTTTGGTTAGGGATTTATCCATGAAAGCAGGGATGAGTTCTTGTCTGACTGTTTTCTCTTTTAGCGCAAATTCCCCTTGTCTACACGCCAGCGGTCGTCTTCCCACCGAAACAAGGCTCCATACATTGGATCACAAAAGACCTGAAAATTGTCCAAATCTGGAATTTGTGGTTCCATCTGAAAGTTCACATAATCCTCTCTCCAGTTTTGTAAGTTTAAGTTTCATATCCATATTGTCTTTGGTTAGGGAAATATCTATGAAAGGAGGGATGAGTTCTTGTTTGACTGTTTACTATTTTAATGCAGATTTCCCGGTGTCCACACGCCAGAGGTCGTCTCCCCGCCGAAACAAGGCTCCATATATTGGATCATAAAAGACCTGAAAATTGGTCATATCTGGAATTTGTGGTTTCATCTGAAAGTTCACATTATCTTCTGTCCATTGATTTAAATTTCATATCCAAAATGTCTTTTGTTAGGGAAATATCAATGAAAGCAGGGATGCGTTCTTGTCTGACTGTTTTCTCTTTTAGCGCAGATTTCCCTTGTCCACAAATCAGCGGTCGTCTTCCCGCCGAAACAAGGCTCCATATATTGGATCCTAAAAGACCTGAAAATTTTCCAATTTTGGAATTTTTGGTTTCATCTGAAAGCTCACATAATCTTCTGTTTATTGATGTAAGTTTCATATCCATATGAGCTTTGGTCAGGGAAATACCCGTGAAAGCAGGAATGAGTTCTTGTCTGACTGTTTTCTATTCTAGTGCTGATTTCTCCTTGTTCACACGCAAGCGGTCGTCTTCCCGCCCAAGCAAGGCTCCCTATATTCGTTTACAAAAGACCTGGAAATTGTCCAAATTTGGAATTTTTGGTTTCATCTGAAAGCTCACATAATCCTCTATCCCTAAATGTAAGTTTCATTTCCTTATTGTCTTTGATAAGGGAATTACCCATGAAAGCAGGGATGAGTTCTTGTCTGACTGTTTTCTCTTTTAATGCAGATTCCCCGTTGTCTACATGCCAGCTGTCGCCTTCCCGCCCAAACAAGGCTGTCTATATTAGATCACAAAAGACCTGAAAATTGTCCAAGTCTGGAATTTCTGGTTTCATCTGAAAGCTCATATGGTCCACTATTCATTGATGAATACCTTGAAAGAATTTAAGTATTGCTACCAGAGTGCTTTTTAGTTTAGTGCAGATTTTCCCTTGTTTGAGGCTCTGATTTTATGAAATTTTCTGTTATTTCCTGTGTTATAAATTTGAGCCGAGTACGTGTACCACTTCCAGTCGATCTAAGTGACCACAGAGGATGCACTGTCTCCAATCAGAGGCTGATTGATGGGGATATTACAAATATTTCTTTATTACATAATTATTAAGTGGTCTAAATTTGTGGTTTGATCCAGTAACTTTGGAGCGATTTCATTAGGCAATCAATATACATGCAATTGTTTGTATTTAATGTTATCACTACCTCAATCGCCATTAATCTAGGCTGTGGAATTATTATCCGAATGTACGTTACATATATATTATTTCAGATGGCATCCAGGGCTGCATGAGCCATTAGCCCTAGTGATTAAAGTGCCGTATTGTGATCTCAATTGCCCTACCGACTGCCCCAAGCAGACAGGCTCGAGGCAGGCTGTAGGCGAGCCAGAATACCGACTGACACCACCACTAAGAACCTAGCCAAGCGTGACATCGCTGGCACTTTCCCGGCTACCTACTCAGAGGTTCCGGCGCAAGGTTCAAGCCGACGGTTCGGGCAAGGGGACAGCCTTTGACGCGGAAAGCGTATTCTACTTGCGGTGGGCCCTACATACATGAGGTTTTTTTTCTCAATCTGATTGCAGGCTTAGTAAGGTTTTGATAATTAATAGGTGAAGGATTAAATAAACTAATTGATTGTAATTTTCTTTATTTCGTTACAACCAAAAAGTCATTGCATAAGCAATTTAAACTTCTTTCAGTTATACACCTTGCTTCGTGTTCCGAACGCGGACTATTTTAGACTTAATTCGGCCTTACGTGAAATGCTCCATTATTAACTTTAATTTGTAAATATTTGTAGTTACTAATAGATAATTCATTTTGTGTGTGTTTGTTGTACCGTGGTATTTAGTTGTAAGATATATGTTAATATAATAAATTTAATTAAATTTAGAAAAAAATATATATTTGAATCTTTTGTGTTGTCTGGGGGCAAACACTAACCCGCAATAAATTCTTGCTACAGTGATTTTGGGGGGTAGCTGTGACAGTTATGGCGTCTTATCGGATTAGTCTATAGAAATATCTGCGAAAGAAGACTGGAGATCTTGTTCAGCTCTTTGCTAGGTTTGTGCAATTTTCCCTTTGCCGACACACAAGCAGTCATCTTCAAGCGCAAAGATGGCTCCAGATATTGGAGATAAAAGACCAGCAAATCTTCCAAATCTGGCAATCCTGGTGGCATCTGAAAGGGTGAGAGTATCCCTCTATCCATTGATGTAAGTTTCATATCCATATCAATTTGTTTTATTCAGGAAAATATCTGCGACGGAAGCAATTAGTTTCTGTCTTACCCCCTGTGATTTTTGTGTAGTTCTTTGGTCCTGATCCTGCGCAAAGATGGCTGGATCTATAAAGGCATAAAGACCTGAAAATTGTCCATATCTGGCAATCCTAGTGGCATCTGATGAAAATGATTCCAAATAGGAAGCCAAGTTGGGACCCCGCGCTTTTTATAATCCCTCGGCTGGCCCTTAGAAACTGGCAGAGGGCGTACTTTATTCTGTTCATGCACTGCACGCATGCATGCTTCAGAGGACATTGCCCATTGTGTGTGTGTACAAAACGCGCGGCCGAACAATGCCGGCGCGCTGCATTTCAGGAGGGTCATGCGAAGCTGTATTACTGTGCATTTTGTCAGAAACTGAGTATGGAGAACTTTTTTTCTAATCCAAGAATACCATTTTTCTTATTAAATAACCCACTCGAAATTGGTAACCTGTTTTTGCGTGTTGTCTTTGTTTTTTGTTTTGTTTTTTGTGCATTTTTCCCATTTCCAATTCTCTGCCACGCACACATCAACCATTATTCTTTCCAAATTTATCCATTCCAGGGGCAGAATTCACTTTTTCTTCGAAATCCGACGGCCAGTGACGGACACTGAATAACCTCAACCGGCAGTTTTGAAATCTCCGTTTGAAAGTGCACGCAACAAAATTCGCAACTCTTGTTATTTACCCTCCTGAAAATGCGGGCTGGACGCGTTTTGGACGCGGTGTCCTATCCAGTCTATATCAAGTCAATGCTTAACTGCTTTATACTATAGCAGAGGCTTGATCCCGTGAGGGTGGCCATCTAGTTCACGAGAAAGGTCACTCTTGTGCGGTGCATGCATTGCAACAGCCCCCATCGGTAGTATGTCGAATGCTTGCACATACATGTACTGTTACCGTGGTTTTCCGTTATGCACGCGAGGAGGCTTTCCACCCGGCCTACCGTGGTTACGTCACCGATGTATTGTTTCAGACTTTCGGGGGATCCAAGTTTTTCTGAGCTATCCAATCGAAAGTGGCATAGGGTACGTACGAGCATATGCATTGGTCATTGGAGGCGGCAGCCAATCATGCTGCCCAAGTTTTTCTTATTAGCGGGAGCACGTTGAAAATAAATTAGCCACTTTGTCACAGCTTTGTCTTTAAACTTTATAATGGAAATCGGGGTCAAGCCCCATTGAAAACGTGTAAAATAAGCATTGTTCGGGGACCTATAACGTGCGTACCAACATCCCTGAGGTATCCGAAAACCAAACGCACGTTAAATTATTGTATGGTTCCTAATTAATCTTTTACTCTCAATTTTTGTGGGCTCATCGATACCAAAAACAAAATTACCCTCCGAAAATTTATTTTTCCGGAGTCTGCTTGCAGCCATTTTCCAAGTGACAACTCTAACTTGAAACTTTCTCGGCACTGACTTAGGGCCATATAGTTTCAATGTTTCAACCGTATTTTTTAGCCATTCTGCTCTCATACAGATGAAAGCCGAGAGACTCAGGGAGTTAATTACACAATCTCACCATTTTGGGGTCGTACAATCTCTTTTTTCGAAAGATACTAGGGGGTACTTTTATAGTACTATTGAGCTGGCCGAAAATTGGACTGCACCCATCAATGCTTTAATTCCGCTGCATACAATTGGTCTTTGTCCTTAGATGGTATTGTTGGAATGTTTGTACAATGCGCATGCAGACAAACCACCAATAGAGGGCTTTCGCGAACACCGGTTATTTACATACAATAACACGGCCAGCTGATCGGGACACTGTATACGCGAGAAGCCGTTGCTCAATTTCCTTGAAATTTGCAACACGTATTTCAGCCAGGGCTTAGAGCAGTTCACCGGGTGGAGTGAAGAAGGTGGGTAGACATGGTAGACTTAGTTGCATTACAAATTGATAAATAAGCCTCGGTGCAGAACTCTTGAAGTTATCTCCAGGTAATGTCTAATGAGGGCATGGAGGGGTGACCTTTACTATTTTAGCCACGTACATGTACATGTACATGTTTGATGCATGTTTCCTTCTTCCACTTAGTTCTGCTTATTGTTCAGGGTCGTACACTGGAACGTCAGTGAGCTTTTGTGATATGATGGAACGAGACACCTGATGGATGATTTTTGTTAGTCAGTGATCTCAAGTAATCAAATATAGTAGCCTTTTTCGACCAGTGAAAACTCTTCTCTTCCTGTAAAAGAACTCAAAATATTCTTGCAACCCCATAATAGGGTGGTACCACTACCAGGTGATTTTGGGGGTCGGATTGAAATCGTAGAATACAGTCTGGTTCTTTGAATTTAACATTTTCAAATAAATACACTAAGTTGGGGAATACGACTGAAATTGCAGAGGATGCCATTCTTCCACTTAGTTCTGCTTATTGTTCAGGGACGTACACTGGGACGCCAGTGAACTTTTGTGATATGATGGAATTGAGACATCTGATGGATGATATTTGTCAGTCAGTGATCTCAAGTAATCAAATACAGTAGTCTTTTTCGAGGAGTGAAAATTCTTCTCTTCCTGTAAAAGAACTCAAAATATTCTTGCAACCCCATAATCACCTGGTACATGTACATGTACCAGGTTGTTTTGGGGGTCGGATTGAAATCGTAGAATACAGTCTGGTTCTTTGAATTTAATATTTTCAAATAAATACACTACATTGGGGAATACGACTGAAATTGCGGAGGATGCGAATACGGTCTGTTGCAGAATACCCTGCCAGAAGTCATACGTGTAACCAGGAACTGGTCAAAGTGTCTCACTCTTCTCGAGGGATTTTCACCTTGTACCCACATAACCAACCATTCCAGGGGTCTTTTTTTTTTGTTTTAGAGTGGCAAGGTATTCTGCAATTACTCCAAAGGTTTTTCGAAAGCCAGATTCACAAACTTAAAATCTGGTTTGCTGTGATTTCATTCCGTCACAGCAATTTATTGCATAACCGAAAGTCCACTTGATATTCCAATTGTGTAGAATTTAGCAGGGTTCAATGGTGTAGATAAAAATCAGTTTATGATACTTGTATGTCAAGGATTGATACTGGCTTCTAGTAATAACAATGTTGCATAAATGGCTCAGTATCACTTTAAAAACTCTTCTACTTTTGGCTTTATTATGTGTGTCATTTACTTGTATCAGTTGCAAATACATGTACATGTATATGCCGGGTACACCGGTATCTTCGAAAAAAACCTAAAGAGAAATTTCTCAGTGGTTTACATTGCATTCTATGTTGGCAACACACAGTGCGGCATCTCCATGTAAGAGTACAGGCACTGACCGCACATGTACTTATCGAACACTGGCTACAGCTTTCCACCACTGCCTCTTTTGATCAAAATTCAAAGTCATAGGAGACAGGACCAGATTTTGGCTATCCCTGTCATGCGCCGCCCCATACAATCCCATGTATAAACTAAATTGATACACAAGCAGTGCTGGGTGAACATACGGTACATGTGCAAGTACGTGTAGCCTAAGCTACTTCAATTTCAGCATGTTAACCTGTTAACATAGACCTACTACATTTCATGATCGACCTTATGGACCGGACTGTATGCTTTGTGGTGTACAACAGTGATGTTAAGTTGATGCAGTATAAATGCTGTTACACTGGAATTTTCAGCTGTGACAATGCATTAGTTCATCTGTACAGCAATAGCTCTATGGTTCATCCCAACTCTATTTTTCGTATGGGAGCTTGGCATTTGCATGTAAGGCCTATACATCACAGTCACAGTTGTATGCAACACATTTATGCCTGAGACTGGTCTGAAAATCTAAGTGTTTTCTTTATGACCCGTTTTTTTTCCTCCTAAATCAAACTTTTCTAGACATGTATGTTTCTGCTTTCTGAAGCCTAAAAGGTCACTTTTTGGGAATACTTACTGGCATCTGTGGAACTCTTCCTTGCCTGAGCTATAAGGCCAGCAGCGTATCCAACTGTTGGTGGGGGGGATTATTCAACATGATGTTGAGGGAGAAAAAAATCTAAAGCTCATTCACTGTCCAGACATCCTTGCTTTTGTTTGCTGGTGTCGTTATCTTAGGGTTTTCGCGCTAATATTTGATATTAAATATACATGTAAGCCTACCAACATTCTTTCCTCTTCATCTACAGGTACATGTATCTGTATGAAGTAAAACAAAAAAAGTCGGGGGGCATCCCCCCCCCCCAAGCTGAATACGCCACTGGCTAACTAAGACTTATCCCCAGAATTGTGGGGCCCGATGTCCACCCCACTCCCACGACTTTGGACTCTGCAGTTTTTGGGATAGACTAAACCAATCACAGACTGTTTCATCTTTACTGTTAGTACATTTACTTGTAGACAATTCATGATCTCCCAATGGCGGACTCAGTTGCTAGGGATGGTCTGCATGTACTGTCAGAAGTGTGTAAACCTTACAGTTCTTTAAGTACATACATAGTCATGAAACTTACCGGTACAAAGGTACATGTATGTGATTTTTGTTGGGTGGGATCAGTCAGTCTTGATCTTATTCCATGATTTTTCGATAATATTGCATATGTGGCTTTTTATTCAAAGTTGTGGGATATGGTTTTAAGAAAGGGAGGTTAACTTGGAGATTTCATGCAGGATCGACCAATCGCACCGAGTGATCGGGAATGCTGCAAATTGGCTAATCACACCCAACATCAACATGGTTGAAAGTACACGTACATGTACAATGTACATTCATGCACCGGTCTGTACACCATACTCTGAACATATTGCACATGTATGAATGTACATAGCCAATATGAGATTCAGTACTTAAGTGGAGTTCAAGTTTTATATTAGGCATGATATGAGGTGTTATTCCATCATCTAATCTGCTTTTTCTTTTTTACTAGCTACAGGTCACTACTACCTACATGCAGGTACGCAGTTCAGAGAGGCGGACGGTACAAGACAGAATGAAAATGCTGGCTCTGCTCACAGTAATCGGCACATTTTGTGTCACACAAGGTGAGAAGTACCTGTAGGGCTTCTCTTACATTAAGTGGCCTTTCCGGTACAATTGTATTTGCAACAGGCATAGATTCAAACCTACACGTACACGCAGCTCCAGACTCAGGATTCAACTTTGTAGATGTAGCCCTATTGTAACAGAAGATCACTTAAATTTTCTGCAACCTTGTTCAGGCTTTCCTCACACAAAAAGTCCTTGACCCCAAATTTCAACAATTAGACATGTACAGTGTACCAACTTACCACTTCGGAGTTATCTAAGAGACAAATATCACTGAAATTTTTGCTCTCCATAGTTGGAAGGATAGTGTGCGCTTAAGAAATAAAGGTTTCTGTGTATTTTTTTATTTGACATTGAAAAGCAGTGGTGTGAAAGGTTATTGCAGTGTGTTCATGGTGAGTAAAAATCCCTGCACTTAACATGGCTCAGAAATAACGTTGAAAGAGAATGCTGTGTAAGTTTATTGGGCAGAAAATAAAAGACAAGAGAAGTCAGTGGATCCCCTGCTACCTCTGGGGTTAGTGTTTAAGCCTGGCAGCGCTACAGGTGTCAACTTTCACCCATATTTTTTCAGAAAGTCTGCTCTGTCATGCAGCACTCTTGAAAGCGGAGGTTGAAGGTCTCCTGCTTTACAGGGATGTACTTTTTGTAGGATATTTCCAGATTGTCATAATTTTGTTTCCCCAAATCATTCAATTTTAGAGATTGAAACTCTCTGCTTTTTCCACATTTTTGTACACCTCTGACAAAACCTGAGTGCAAGATGGACATTTAAATCAAATCAATGTGGGAGAGGAAGCTTGTGGACTATATATTCTGAAAAAGTCGTAAAAAATAACAGCATTTTTACGTGTCAATGTGTTTTACAAGCATTCTGCTCGGTGTGTCATGAAATTTCTCTAAACCTCTTCCCTTCCCCTTTTTGGTTAAACACTAGCTTTTCAGCCTGAGCAAAATCTCAGTGTTTCATTCCCTGAGCCCAAGCTACATGTACTTCTCACGGCTAAGCACACGTGGCACTTCAGCCCCACGAGGCCCAGGACATGCTTAGGTTATCAGTTATCACCATGACTTCATGACACAATTCTGTGGACTTCACTCTTTGCCCCACTGATTGTCAGTACAAGTAAATTGCATATAGGCAAATTAACAAAGAACATCGCATGGGTCCAGGGTGATGGAGTAGCCCTCCTTAATCTGGGGGTTAAGGTTGAGCTTATTTGACTTTCCGATTAAAAACAATTCCCAGGTAATACCTGAGATCTCTAGCACATGTACCTGTGCTAAACTGCAGAATAGGAGGTTAATTTACATGTATCTTGCTTGTGTAATGCCTCTGCAAATTTGCAGCTTAAACTTTGTTTTAGATTTATATTACCCATGAATGGACCCTTTTATGCACTGCTGTGCTTGGATATAAGCTTAAGATTCAAAGTGCAGTGTTTTTACAAATTAAGTTTTTCATATATACCCCATCCAGAGGAGTGTAACTTTTAAGGAATCGATTGCTGATTATCACTGGCAGTGGTCCATTCCACTTCCCTTCCCCCAGCCTTTTTTTACATGAGGTCGTCCTATCTCATTTTATAGGCTGAATATCTGGAAAAATGATATTTAACTGAAACCACCCCAAGAAACATGCATGTCAGAAATTTCTCTTAGTGTTCTTTAAGTAATATTGTGGAAAGACATCTGCAGAAAGGTCAAGAATTAATTTTGTTAACGACGTTTCCATTTGGTGTTATCATTCTCAGGTCTCCTTCTTCATGCATGTTTATTTGCATGTTATTAGTACTTGAGGAATGAGACTATTTCACGTGAAGAAAATTTACGTGTACCTACTTGTGCCTGCAGTCGATGGGTTCTCAATTTTGCCAGTCTAATGTGTATTTCTTCCGAGCAGAAGTTTTACAGTAGACTTCAGAATCTCTCTTAACATGCCTGATGACAAATTATTCCTTTGACTTTGGTTCCTTAGAATGATAATCCACTAAACCTACGTGTATTCTGCTTTCCTGTTTTTATTCAAGTTTTTAACCTAAAGAATGCCTAATAGAAAGTAGGTTTGCAGTAGCACCATGGACATATCTCTTGAGCGAGTATTTGCGGTTCTGAAAAGAACCAGTGGTACTCG
>NW_019091391.1:1259158-1311431 GCF_001949145.1 Acanthaster planci | reverse complement strand
TGGTGCTACCGGAACCCTACTTTCTATTATACCTCTTCACCATGCAAACCTTCAAGACTTATCTAAAGAATGCCATTGCATCTGTGGACGAGTGTGTTATACCCAGTTGCCCTGGTCATGATGTACAGTACATGTATGTTAGATTTTCAGAAGTGAAAGTTCAATTTTTGTGCAGTATTCCTCTTTCAGGTCAGCTGATTTTTCAGTTTAACTACATGTACCTGTATAAACCAGCATGGCAGCAAAAGTTATTTCTTTCATTTAGTTTTTTACAGCAGCCTTCAATTTTTTTTTTTTTTTTTGAGAAGCAAATGATCTTTAAATGATGATCACAATATCTAAAAAGGTTGCAGGTTATTTTGTCTATCCTCTTGAATGTCAGGGTTTTTAAAAAGATTCATGTGATATTACTTCACATCAATACAAGTATGACTCGGCTACATGTACCTGCATGCGTACATGCACCTGTGTCAAAAGGCTTCCATCCACCTCTCACCCCCAACACAGTATAAATCTGACCCTTAAAGTACAGGTTGGCATGCTGCCAAAAAAAGCCAACCTAATTTAGCACATGAGTAATTGTTCAAACAGCTGTTATCATTATTTTCTGTGAAGCTTGTTTGAGATTTCCCCCACAGATTATCAAATTTAAAATCTGCGGGTAGAATGTAGAAAAATGGATTGCTGTAAATTAGTCAAGCTTCAGAGAATTTGAGCATTGAGTTGTGCAATAGCGTGGAAGTTCAGTATTCCAGGAATATGGTGCATGTATGGTGGAAACACTGTTGACTGACATACATGTATGTATGTAAATTAAAATTGATTGTAAAAAAATTGGGAACCTTACGTATGGGTAATTCCAAAAATTAGGGATCCAAAAGTGTGTCATATTTGTGTCCCTATTACATCTGTCCTTTGTTATGTGACATGGAAATGTGCATGTATCACCAAAATTGACTTCCCTCCACTTCAGACTATGTCTATGTGTTTGGCAAATTTGCAGGTAATTAATTCATCACTCTTGGAAGTTAGAAAACGTGCTCTGAACTTACAAAATCATGCATGTATGTCAGATTTGACAGGGACATGAAAAATATGGCCCCCCTAATTTCTGGAATTACATTTTAGGCCTACCCTCAAGTAAAAAAAACTGCAACATTTTGTACATTTTCAGAGGTAGAGAGTTTATTGTGTAACTCAAGGAGTAGATTTTTATCCAAGATTTTTCATTGCTTAGTGTATCCTGCCATCAGCATACATGGCATACAGTAGTCTAGCACATGCACTCAATCTGGAGTTCCTAAGCATGGCTAATTTGTTACACACTTCTCAAGACTGGGTCTTGTAACATTTCAACAGGTCCCTTATAAATTGTCAGCTGCGTATACATGTATGTACATAGACACTTGTTTGTGCTTATTAAACTGCTTATGTTTAAACATAGCTGGTCAGGCATAAAGTGATATGTACAGTACATGTACAGGTATGTTTTTGACAACTTACCATCCATTTATTGGTTCCTACATAAGATGCCATGTGGAGAATAAATGCAATGATTTAAAGAAAAATTGGATTTGTGTCATCAGTTGAGCCAAGCCTTGGCAATCACACTGCAGGATTTCTGTCCTTACAGGTGCTTGTCTGAGTTATGAATTGGGTAAGACATACAGCTACAGTTACGTGACTGAGATCCACATCAACGAGGCTGTGCCCACTGGCAGCGATGTTGGCTTCAAGCTCTCTTCGACGGCAGATCTTTCTGTCGTATGGCAGAGCGGGTCTGAGCAAGTTGCCAAATTGAGTGTAAGTCGAGAGATATTTGTTATTTTCTTTCCCTCATTCAGGCATGACAGGTGAACCCAAAATCTAAAGACTGCAAATAAGTGTGAAACTGAGACATATGACGTGTACATACATGTACATGTCTGTTGCATGCTGTATGTTGGTTTACTGTTAGGTCTGTGTGCTGTGATCATACTTTGCGTAAATCAAGTATGAAGCAAATTTGACATCATGGCTCATTTGTTGCCAATTTGGACTTTGTTCAGCTGTTGCAAATTTGCAGCACGAATACACGTGTTTGACCCAACATCATCAGTGTAACATTAAGATCACTGCACTGATGGTGCTTACCACGAGCTTTCCATCTTAGTCGTCTGTCACCATGAATAGCGTGAAATCCCATTAAGATCACTGCCAAACATAACAGTTAGAGAGAGGACTTGTCAGCCATTCAACTTCTATACTTCAGCCTGCTTTTGGAAAAGTTGGTTGCATATTTGATCTAATGTCCAAAATTCATGTTGGCTTTTGCACCGAGTGTGCCCTAGATCCTGAAAGTAACAACAGAAATGCATCTTTATTTTTCATTTTCTTACAGCTGCGAGACATAAGACTTTCCAGTATCGCCGAGAGGGAGGATGCGGAGAACACGTTCCTGTCTCCGCCCACAACTCTCACTGTTGCCTCCTCGCAACCTGTCTACTTCGTCTGGAGTGTGGGGAAGGTTGGCCAGATTTATGTCAGCGACAGCGAATCGGAAGGCTCGGCTGACGTCAAGAGGGGCGTGATTGGCCTGTTTCAAATGCAGGATGTCGAGGGGGAAATAACAGAGGTAAAGATGTCTCCTAGGTGGATTTCTCCTACCTCTGCATCTTACAAAGCTTTTGCCTTAAAGTGACCACTTTTTGAAGCTGCTCAGTCAACATCTTACATATAGTTTCCTAAAGTATTCATCAGTGTTTCTGTCCTTTGTGAATAGACCTCTATCAAGGGTCAGCCTTTTTTTTTTTTTCCATTCAAAGCAGTGTAACCAAACTGAGGCTGGAAGGAAAAATAGTCTGTTCCCTTTTATCAATATGTGAAGTTGTATTTATATCGCCTCTGGATCTACAAGGAGCAAGAAAACCATGGAAGCATCATGATAAAGGCCTTTTGCAAATGCAGTGTTGTTCACATCCAGAAATTTGAAATCACCTTGCAGGCAAATGTGGCCTTATGTTTAGGTTTCATGACTTCTGGATCAATGGCTCAAGGGGTTCGAATCCAGCTGTTGGCCATAAGTTGTGGCCTTGCTTGCCCCTCTCCACCCAGGAAAATTCATGTAAATGGGTATCTTTATGAGCTGGGGATTAACTTGTGATGGACTGGCATCCCATCCAGAGGGGGATGGAGGGGACAAAAATATTCTTAGTCATTTCTTTCCAAGGACACTGGAGACATGAAACACCTGCCTGGTGAGCCTAATGCCTCGGAACAGACCTTTCCAAAATAAATTCGAAAATTGAAGTCCTCGTGCGTAAGGAATATAATTAGTCAAACTATTTCCCACAATTTGCTGTTAAATCAGACGTCAGATGTCTCTTGGTGGCACACTATTTGGCAAACGTCTCCCTTAAATATTTTTTATTTTTGGTGTTTGTGTGTTATTTTTTTCAGGTGGATGCATCCGGAAAGTGCATAGTCACTTACACCAAAGTCGGCAGCAAAATTCTAAAGCTCAAAGATCTCAACTCCTGCATAACTGTCCAATCAGGCGGGTTCTCACACCCTAAGAGTGCCTTTGGTATCGACGTCCAATCGGAAGCCTCAGTGTCTTGCGATCTCTCCCAAGATAAAAAAATTATCCAATCAGCAGCGAGCTTTGAAAAGTGGAAGACATTTGTGAATATCCAGTCTGAACTGTCCACATCAGTGACCGCAAGGTACCAGCCAGAGTCCATATTTTTTTTTATTTATTACATTTTTTATTTGGTGAAATGTACTTGTGAGGATTGGTTTTTCTGTTAGAATATTAACATTAATTATAATTAATTAATATTAATATATTGATATTATTATTAAAAAAATTTGTTATATCCTAAATGCTTTCCAGTCAGAGCCTTGCTTTACAAAGCAGCGATGGGGTTGCAGAAACTCTCCAAGGGTCGACAGCAGAGGGTGCCATCACAGGTGCTGGGAACTTCCACAGGGCATCTTGGTCAAGCGACAAAATGGGCCAACAGTGTGGAGAAGGCTGTAGACCAGTAAGGACAAAGCAAAAGGAAGAGTGTTATTTTTGAGATGTTGCTTTTCAAAAAAGTTTTTGAGAATTTAAAATTTTAATTTGTTATAAGACTTGGCGTGTTGAAGCCATTAGACATATGCAAAGTTGACAACCATGATTTATTTTGCAGCTATCAGAGGTAGTAGCTGAGGCTAGAGATGGGCTAACGGAAGAAGCTGTCGCCAAGACGAAATCTGCCATGGCTTACCTGGACGTTCTCCAAGCTTTCCGAAACTCGGGCAAGAACACCATCGTAGAGACACTCAAAGATGTGGACAATGCTCCCATAGTGTGAGTGATCTTGATGTCAAGAGCCACTGACCAGTTAAACAAAAGCTTATACACTTGTTTACATCACCAGCAGTGTAACTGGGTGGCCAGGTGGGCCAGCGCCCCCCACATCCCCCCCCCATGGCCAGATTACAATTTGGTTGGGCTTTGGCCAATTAATGAATATGATGCCTGATTGTCTCGCAACACCCCCGCCCCTTTGAAATCATTCCAACGGCATTGATTAACGTCTTTTATTTAACTCTGGTGTTCTGAGGGGAGTGTAGATCTTGGTTTCTTCAGTTCAATTGTTCCTACGTCAGGATCCCTTAGTACAAACGTTGCCCTTCTTGTAATGTGCGGTAAAAGAGCAGTGTGGTAGTCGAGCCCCTTTCAAGTCCTTTTACAAGTGCCTTCTCAAGTCCAGTTACAAATCCCAGTCATATGTAACAGGGTCAAGAGTGAAGGATGATTGCTGTTCGTCACAGGTCATTTGAATAACTTGTGACGTGGTTTATAAAGACTGGAGGATATTGATAGACTTAAGTGTATGATGGGACTTAACTGCCTCCAGTCTGACACATTGCATGCATACCTGAGTATGCCGCATATGCGTTAATATTAGCTGCCCAAAAAGCAGTTTTATGGTATGATGAACGGGGGTAATAATAATCATAATAGTGTCTCGAGCGGATTTTTGTTTCATAAATCCACATTGTTGTTTATACTCAAAAAGTAGATCTTTGGTTTTGAAAGTTTTTTTTTTGTGCTTGTAGAGCTCAGCTTTTTGATGTGCTTGCGGCCACCCAGACACCGCCAGCTTGGGAAGCTATAAAGGAGGTGGTGGACTTCACTAATAGAGAGGCTGGTGAGATATTGGAGAGGTTCCTACTGACGATGGCATACAATAATCATCCCACTGAAGAGCAGATCTCTTGGCTGCTGGTGAGTTGTGGGTGGTTGCTTGGTCATGGTGAGTAATTGGGAAGGGGGAGTCTCTTGCTGGAAATAAGGGTTGATGCCCTTGTATATGTGATTGGGTTCTTGCATTATGGGATTTTTTGATTGGTTGGATTAGGTTGGGTTGAGTTGGGTTGGGGTTTAGGTTGGGTTTAGTTGGGCTAGGGTGGTTTGGGTTGGTATAGGTTGAGTTTAGTTAGATTGGGCTGGGTTGAGTTGGGTTGGGCTGGGTTTAGTTGGGCTAGAATGGGTCGGGTTGGGCTGGGTAGGGTTGATTTAGGTTGGGCTGGTTTGAGTTGGGTTGGGATGGAATGGGTTGGGTGGTGAGTTGGGTTGATCAGTTGAATGGGTAAGGTTGGAAGGGGTTGGCTATTTCAGTGTCTGATTTGGAGTGGGATTAGGTGAGTGTTATTTAATTTGCCCTTGGAAATGTAATTTTGAGGTTTATGACAGTCATGTACATGTAGCCTGCATTTGTCCTGGTTGATGATGTTGAATTGAGGTTATTTACTTGGGTGTATGGTGGTTGGGTCGGGTCAGGCTAGGTTGGATGAGGTTCAAACAGAATTGCTGATCGTTTATTTTCACTTCTTTGGGTACAATGACTGACAATCTAAGCACTGTTGCTTATTGGCGGACATTTGATTCCTATTTAAGGGTATACTGAAAGAAGAGAAGGTGGACAATAAAGATGTCCAAGCAATGATGGCACTGACCGTAGCCAAGCTGGTCAACTCGTACTGCTACCTTGGGACTGAACAGTGCAACTCCAAGGTATGTGCTCCCATGAGTGGATGTCATCCTCAAAGGTAGTTGGAGTTTGGCACAATCGGCAGATTCAGGACTTCTTCCGGGGGAGGGCTTTTTTTAACGTCTCCTTTTTGCAGATAAATGGAAATGATGAAATGTTGCATGACATGCGTTAAGTTACTTTTGTACACATAAAAAGAGTTGCAAGATGCTATGTTGTGTTTAAATCTACTTAAGTTTTTTTTTATTTCACTACAGAGTTAATGCAAAAGTTTGAAATGGTATGAAAGCATGAGGAAACATGCTCTCTGTTGACAAGCTGGAAAATTTCTCCTTCTCTGCTTGGTTCAGGAACACTGGGAGAACCCTTTGTGGCAAAGCTGCTGTGTTCCTAATTTGGCCAGTCCAAATCCAAGTAAAGCATGCATTAGCTTTGACCACTGAACCCATGTGGGAACCCATGTTGTTCCCAGAAGGAATAGTGGTGGTCCCCATTAGAATGTTTGCATGAGCCATGCTCTTGTTGGAATGTTTTATAGCATCCCAAAGAGCAGATAAATGCCAAATAGAAGCTTTTTCTTCATGCATCTTTTCAATTAGAATATATCTCTCTCCTCAACCAGGCAGTAACCGATGCAATAGACTGGCTCTTGGCCGGCGTTACCACTGAAGATCGCTTCCAGAAGATCCTGTGTCTGAATGCCTTGAAGAACGCCGTCCAGCCAAGTAGCATTGAGGCCATCCTGTCCGTGGCTGAGAACGAACCAGACATGGACGTGGTGGAGGTTGCATTGGATGCACTCCTAAAATTTGACACAGAGTACTTTACACCAAAGGTGAGGGAACCAATGAATTGATTTGACACAACTTAAGTGATGTGAGTTTACTTGACACGGCATGACAATGTTTGATTGATTTGATTTAATTTAATTTGTTGTTTGTCAATTTGATTAGGTCGAGTTCAGTTTTATTTAATTATATTGAATTTGATTTCGTGTCCACTCGAACTTTGCTTTCATTACTTACCTAAATAATAACAGTGCAATCACAGAATTCAAACCTGAATTAGTGCCCCAATTTTATGAGATTTTGTGAGTCATAACTCACGGTTTGCCAAGTGGAAGAGTTGCAATGGAGACCCACTAAGACCGTCACAACGTCCCAGGGGCCCACCACTGGCATCCTGTCTGAAGAGACCTCATTACTGATGACATCACACTTTGTTTAAATGTGTGTCCTTTTTTAATGGTGCTCAGTGTACAGTGGGCCCCACTGGCTCCCAAGGGAAGTCACAGGCAAGCAAAGTGTGATGTCATCATTACATAGGCCTATTTAAGTCAGACGCTCTATGAGTGAAACCCAACAAAAGCAAGTCATTGTTCACTCTGTAACTCTGTGACTAATCTTGTGCCTGGTGGCATTGTATCTGGTCTTGTGTCTGGTATTGTGTCTGACTTTGTGTCTGGTCTTGTGATGGTCTTGACTACAGCCTTTGCCAAGCAGACTCTCCATTTCCTCTTGCACCCCTCAGGTCAACAACATCCTGAACAACATCTTTCACGAGGGCAGCAAACAGTACTCCACCGTCACCCGGGCGCTGGCAGCCGACCTGTTGCTCCAAAATCAACCCTCAGAGGCAGACGTCGTCAGCATGGTCTTGTCACTGCGAGAGAGCTCTCAGGGGGAGATGGCACTGTTCGTCCTGGAGAAAGTGCTCCATTATGCCAAGGGTTCATCAGAGAATAGGTCAGAGGTCATCCTGCTTTGTCCCCCCTTCATCATCCCTGTTGTAAACAAGCTCAATGTGCAGATAGCAAACAGAGCTAATTGTTTGAAAATTCTGTTCGACGGTTCACCAGAATCTCACCAACTCAGAAGACACATGTTTCCTGTGGAGGGTACCACCAACTTACCAACATTCCTTTCCTCAACTTGCAAACCTTCAAATCTGATCTGAAGTAACAATAGCACTGTCTGATTTTGGATAAGCAAAGCCATCTTTTCTGTGAAAATACAACAATGGTTCTTGACTTCTAGATATTTGGAACCCAACATTTTTTAATAAGTAGTTGCTTTTTTGCTTAATAATGAGTAAAGACTTTACTTAGTTATGTTGAAAAAAGTGGAAGATTTAAATAGAAATTATGCAAATCTTGCTTATGTTTTTTGCAAAATTTTCGGAAAACTGTTTGCTAAAAAAGTGGGCAAAGTTAGGGTAAATGGACAGATTTCACGACTCCACCGACAGCTTCCAGTTTTTAAGCATATGGATGTGCACCTTCTAGCCGGAATTTTCTACCTTGTCTTGAATCTTTTAAACACTTTTTCCACTCACAGCGACACAATTCGATCAGCACTAAGTGGCATGCAGGTCCAGAATTACTACACAATGGCTCTTCCAGGGCAGTCCGTCGCCTTCAACAGCTTCTTTCTGGGTAAGAAAGAAAGCTGCCACATTATGCTTTGAAATATATACATTTCATGTTGGGCACGCTAGTTCTGTCCGTTTTTTCCAAGGAATTGGACTATATAACTTCAAGTTTGTGGTGCATGCTACAGTTCTGTTTTGCCATGGAATTGATGGCAGCAAGTGTATAGCTTTCCTTTAACCCTAACCATTCCTGCCAGATCCTCCGCAAACCATTTTTGAGATTTTGGAGGATTTTGAAGGATGGTGGAAGGCTGGTGCCAGCCGCTATATTGTTCAATTTGAGACTCAATGCTCTGTATCATGGAGAATTTTTCAGGAGTGAGGAATGTTTGTAGTTAGAATACCTATCAGCTATTAACTTAATTTACATTTTGTTCATTTGTGTTTATTCTTTTGCCATCCTCCTCTCTTCAGAGACTGACGACGTCTCCATCAACTACGGATTGGACCTTCAGATGACTGCCAGCGGTCTTCTCCGGAAGAGCGACTTCCATGTCGGTCTTGATATCAAGAACGAATCATTGCTGTTGCTAAATGTAAGTGAAAAAGTGATATCTTTGAGGCAGGTGTTGAACCATATATCTTTGAAATATGGCCAGTGAGAGTTGCGGAAATATGACGTCCGAAATTCTGAGGCACGTGGCAATCTGTAAGATGTGACGTCATTGCAGAGAGAACTACGGTACCAAGTGGTAGTCTTTTGGTAGTGTACCTGGAGATATATCTGCTCTTGTCACCTATTCCCTCTTCTTTTAACTAGGTTGGTGTCTTCTCTAGAGGCCTGGAGTATTTCTTCGGCGAGGAGACGGGTGACACTGGTGAAGCCACAGCTGGCCTGAACATCGAGTGTATGGACATGAAGCTACGTATGCTGGTGTTCTTCACAGGCACCGGTGAGCTGATGAGCATGGCGTGGAACATGGGGTCGTCCGACAGCCCCATGCCCCACATGCGGGTAATTGGCTTGGTGCAGGACCACTCTCAGGTGAGTTTGCCTGACTCGGACTCGACTCAGACTCCAATTGCGTCTTTGACTCAGAAAACATGATTTGGGAGATAGCTTAAGATGGAGAAAACTTCTTGGGACTTGACTTAGGAGAAAATGACATTTGTCTTGACTTGAGAGAAGAGATTTGGGAGAAGGTGACTTGAGAAAGATGACTTAAGACTTGGCTTAGTCTTAATGACTTCTGACTTGACATAGGACTTGACTTTGGAGAAGATGTTTTGGGCTTGGCTTGGGTGACAATGACTTGGAACTTGACCTGGAATCTGACTTGGGAAAAGATGTTTTGGACTTAGCTTGGGTGACAGTGACTTGGGACTTTACCTGGGTTTCCAAATCTCAGCTTTATTTTTCCGTTGCCGGCTTTGCCTGATTTTTTACCCCCAATTCTTTTACCCCCAACTCTTTAGTTTTTACTTAGAAACATCTTACTAGAGGAGCATTAAACTGTATACCATTGACCCAAATGTGAAGTTATTTCTTTACAATGTAGTTTGCACTTTATGAGCCTAATGTGGAACAGTTTTGAAGTCAGAGACACGCCTGACTTGGTGATGAAGCTGAGATGTGTAAAATATGCCAGAAAACACACTGTAGGGACTGCACGTTGGCCAACATGCAGTGACCACATTTTAAACCTTTTGGTTGTCTTAGAAAGAAGTTTCGTGGGTTAAAAAAAACTGAAAATACGTAGCCAGTCATCCACCATTCTAAAACATCTGTGTACTTGTCATGATTGTCTTCACATCTCTTAAAGTTCTCCCTTTTTTCTCTACCCACCGTCGGGCAGAAACTCGGCTTACAGTCAGGTTTCGGCGTGGACCTGAATGTCCAGGGAAGCCTATCTCTGGATTTAGGCGGCAGCTTAGACTTCAGCTTGTGGGACCGCTCATCGACCACGATAGTCTCAACAGGGTAGGCAGTTTATGTTTCAGTTCTTCCATTCCTCATCAGGTCGCTGTCATGTGTAGGATAATTTGTTTTCTGTTACGAGGTGTGCATGTAGGTTAATAAATGATGTATAGAGCCTGTAGAGGTACCTGCTTGCTTCTGGATTGAAAAAAGTAGCACAATCGTTGCAAGATATCTTGCCTATGGACACAAACCACAAACAAATTGCTTGATGTCCTGTTCTCTGATTTTCAGTGGATCAATGGGCGTCAAAGGCTCCACCCGGATCACCACTCCGTTTATCACAACGGGTATCGACTACACAGGCAGGGGCGCCACCAGGGTCAACTTTGTCACATCGGTGCAGTTCTCTTCGCTACCGCCGCTGTCGTGCCTACAGCTCATGAGCGAGCCTCTAATTTATATGTAAGCACCGTCCAGGCAGTTACACCACAAATCTCGATGCGGTGTTGAAAAGTCACCGATACGAAAGGGCAAAATGGTATCCCTGATATGACTCTTGATAAAATTTGGTTTGGGTTGGCGTAAATTACAACAGCGACTTTGCCCGTCACCAGTTGGGTATCGGATTTTGGCTGGCCAGCATGTCTCAGTAATTTTAGTAAATTTCACAGCCAAGAGATGCAGTATCTACACTACATAGCTGGTTGTCTCCATTCAGAGTCTCATGCCAGTCAACTGGAGAATTTTTTTCTCGTAAATTTGCTGAATGCTCCGATGAGTATTCAAGGACAAAACTTTCTACTGAATTTTCCTCTCTGAAGTGCCCAGTCATGGGTCCTTGCACGAGGCCAGTCACAAGTGACAGGATGGATCGTGACAAAGGATAGGGCAAAGCTTTTGTCACAGTCCATTTATTTAACTTTTTTGACGTGGCTTTAGACTGGAGGACATTTGACGAACTTGTGACAGACTGGACTGTTGCACAGCCTCGCTGGGAACTGAAATTTGTCACAGTTCCTGGTGTATCTCTGTCATTCAAATACCTCTCCACACCTCAAATCCCCGACGACTCAAGTTTTTTTCTCTTCCTCTCTGCAGAAATGAAGTAACAATGCAGGAGCAGCTAGCCAGGTCAGAGACCAAGTACCAGTCCTACCTGCGGAGGAGGTTCAAAGTTTTGGACCGGTCCTTCAAGCTCTTTGACCGGAACTCAGCACCATGCCACGAGATGTTCGGCAAGGAGGAAGAAGAGGAGGAAGAGGGATGGTGGTAGATTTATTCGTCCGGCTTATCTTTCACTTAGTCTCACTTCTGGAAAATATTCCTTTTCTATTAGTGTTTTACCAGCACTCTGGTAGCTCTTTACTAATAAATTTTGTAATAGATTTTTCTGTTGTCCTTTAGAAAGTAGTGTGTGTCTCGGTTTTGAATTGAAGTATTGTGTAAATTTAATTGAACGCCAAATCGTGCCTTGAATGTAATTAATTGTAACTCAGTGTATAACCTTAGATGCTTATTATGTTGGAAATGAAACTATGCAATCTTTGGGTAAGGGTTGCCTTGCTGGCTGCGAGAGAATTTTGCATTGTAACTTACGTCGCAGTTCCGACTAGTGTGGTGTCTGGCCAGAAAGTAAAGATGGAAAAGGGTGTCCTTGAAAGTCATAGAAACTCGGGGGAAAAAGATGATGAAAGTCGTGGAAAATTCATGGTAATCAAGATAATGCAAGGGTTAAGTTTGGTGGGCCTCTTTTGTTGTGATAATGTATATCCTTGTGAGTCAGTATTTGTGGCTGTGGCAGTCTGCCCAGCCCTGAGAAATCCGTTCCCCAAATGTGGCACAAGGGCACAGCATGTGCAAGATGAATCCACCTGAATTAGAAGCACTGCTGCAGTCACTGAAAGCCGAAATGCCCGTCAATTAGGCCAGCACCGTGACCGGCTCCTTCACTTGCCAAAAGCTATAAAGTCACATTAAGATGGGTAATAAATTCTTGAAAAAGCTAAATAAACTTGGAAATTTATTTCCATAATTTTTTTAATTCTAACGGTGTATAAACAAATTAAAAATAACATATCTTTTCCTACACTTTGTATGTTCCTTTTAAAGTAAAATCTAAAGGTAAAGATATTTTGATAAATTGTTTTTGATAATCGTCTGAATTTTGATACGAAAGGTTTTTTATCTTTCCTCTATTTCCAACTACTGTTTTGTAATTTACTATGTTAATAAACCTTTCAATGTTTGTTGTTAAATGCGAACTCATCAAATTCAGCCGATAAAGATACAGAAATTGTCTGTATATTTATTTAAACAAATTCATTCACATCAAAAACATTAATTCTAAACTTTATCTGCGCAATGCTAAGTGCTGTAGATATCTTTATTCTTTGTTTTTGAAAACTCCATGTTGTATGGAAGCCTTTCAGAAAGACATATGCAAACAATGCAATTTTTTTTTAGATTTGTAAGCCCAGTCTATAGGCCTACGTGTAGGTACCTCATGCTTTAAGTGTGCCCCCCGTTAGGACAAACTGAACAATAAAAATACAGTGCGGTGGATTTGACCGACGGCTGTGCCCTGTCGAAGTTACATGTATTCCAAGAAGAAGCGGTATGGGGTAATCATGATGTTATCAACATCTGCTTATTTGCCCGTTGTTTATGTCACCAATTCGCCAAAACCGTTGTTTTGACAACTAACGGGCGCTTGTACATGGTGCCTTGTGGGGTACCCCACAAGACCAGTTTTGATCCTTGTGGCGTACTGAAGTGGTACCCCACAAGAATTTCACGAAATAGATATTTCAAATTTACTCAAAAAGGAGGAATTTTTAAGTGCCATTTATCCGTCGCAGATTGAAGTGTTTAATATAAGGGACATACGGTCGAAATTTTTAACCCAGGAAACTGAATTTGGTTGAAATGGCAGTGATTTGAAATTTTTTTAATGCTGTGTGGGAGTTTCGTACACGATAACAAAGGAAATACCACACAAGTATATACATATGTAAGGGCGTGTGGCCTTATTTTTGACTTACGGGAAGGATGTTGCCAAGGATACATGAAAATAATTGTCTCATTGTAATTTTTCATAGGTTTTTTAATTCCTCATTTTTGTTTGGGTGCACATAGCCCCCGATCCCCACCTCCCCCACGCATCGGTGTCTCGCGCTTTCACCTTTAATTCTCTATTGAGTAGGCCTACGTACAGTGGGAGACCCCTTTAACGTTTTATCTAAAATCTGTGATCCGAAAAATACACACGCAAGGTATACTCCTATAGGTACGTCCCAATCGCTGAATACAGTAAGCCCAATACCGATTCCACATTCTAGTGTATGCATGACACACATTATTGTTTACCTACGGGTCGCAACCGCCTCCATTCCTCAAACCCAATAAGCGCCAGCACAGCTCAATTGACATAGTGACGACAGTGTGCTCGAAGGCCCCCACATTCGTCGTTGAGACAAAATGGCAGGCAGTGCTAAATTGTATTACATTTGGAACTTCTTCGAGAAGATCGCGCCGACCGGATTCGTCGCAGGCTGGCTTCGAGCGGCCAACTATGTGCAGACAAATAAGGAATTCATCTCCACCCAGCTCCACCGCAACTTGAACCCCGAGGGTAAGTTGTTGACTAGCCTTCCATGGATCCTAATGTTGTCCAGCCTCCAAGGTCCTAATCATGGAAGAAGTGGATATCTAATGGCCCTAGACCATGGGGGCATATAGCAATGAGTGGTTAGTGCTTTACAGCACCTGTCGAGTTCTTCATCCCATGGAATTCCATAGATTTCAGAGCTAATATTATTTTGTCGACACCTGTAAAGGACACTGAAACCGACGAAATAAAATGACCATTTCATAAGCACTGCCTCACACGCGTTTGTTTGAGGTCATGCGTGACGGCCCATGCAATTATGTTTTTGTGTACTTTTCCACAGGTAACCTTCATCGAAGCCTCTTTGTGCCTCGTCATATTTTAAAGGGACTCACAAACTTCCCGTTTCATGAATGTCGCATAATGTTCTGGTGGACACTTTATAGGCGTAACAATACAACAACGATCTGGAAAAAGATAAATGAGGAGGGATAAACTGTTAAATATTATCGGGTGAATTTCTTCACTGGATGACGAACTTAGTTATTTAGATTTTAATCGAGAATCGTTCTTAATTTCAAAGGTGCCTTCAAATATGTGAACCATGCTGCCTTTGACGGACTAACATTTGAAGGTTTTCAGAGAAGCAAACCAACAGAGGCCTGGGCGAGCCTGATGAAGAGTGAAATGGCATCAAAAGCTGTGGCCTACCCAGGTGAGAGAAGGCTTTGGAGATGTCGTCCTTGTCTTTTCCTTTAGTTTGTCTGGTGAAATCTGAGAGAGTTTAATGTGCGTGGTCTGTAGAATGATATTTTACCTGTCGTGAAAGAAATTTAACTTAGTCGCGCTAAGGTAGTCGTGTTATCGCTGTTCCATCGCAATTTACGGCGACGGATCACTAAGACAAAACTCAAGATTTAAGGGATGGTCGAGGGCAATCACAGACAGCCAGCAAAGAGTCGCAAGCAGTCACAGGCAGCTGATGTAGTGTGAAAGAGGACGTATGAGCGGGAGTCTTAACTGATACGTATATCGGTAGCCAAGATGTAAAGCATGTCTTCGGTGTAGTTTAGCTGCACTTATACCACAGTATTTTGATTTGTTGGATAAAAGAAATTGTCATGTGATGGATTATAGATTTCATAACATCACTGATAAGTTGAGTTTATCCTTGTTTGCCAATCCACATGTAATAGGTGGCTACACTGAGATCGCAACAAACACCGGAAAGCCATTGGCCCCATGGCTCCCCAAAGGTGACAATGGCATCTTCATCGTGACGTCATTCAAGGTGCGTCTTCTTATGTCCTAAGTTCAGATTTCATTTAGTTGATGTCGCATCGAGGACAAAATGGCACTTTGTACCAAACCTAGAAAAAAGTCACTAGAATATAACTAACAGCCAACTGAAGATAAGCATAGGATCTATGAAATCGAAATGGTGCAGACTGTTGGACTGACCAAGACTCACTCATTAACATCAAGAATTTCACATTGACATTATATTTGAGCCCTTATGAGTGTTCTGCATAATAATCACAACTTCCATAGCAGCGATCATAAGAGCTTTCATTTTGGTGGATTCTTCAAGATTGAAAGCATAGGAAGGGCTATCATATAAGTACAATTCGACTTACAGGCTTTGAAATCTCGTAGGCCTCAATCATGATTTTAAGAAGCATCAATTTTTTTCTTAATACTTCCACTTCAATGCACCCCTATCATGAAAAATATTCTGACTTTGAAGTCTCAATCATGGCAGTTGTTCTGTCTAGGTTGCTGATGAAACTGACACTAAGCTCCAAGAGACCTTCGAGAAGGACTGGATGGAATCGTCTGGCACCAATTTCATCCTCCAACAGGCACCTAAGGAGCTAGGAATCTCCCACGTCGGTCTGTACAAGAAGTTCACCCCGCGGCCAGGGCTACTGTACGTCCTCCGCGTAGAGCTAGTCGGGGTAGGTGAGGATTCAGAGGCCGCTAGGAGCTTCTTGAGTCAGTTGAAGGCCTTTTCGTTCCCAAACTACTTCGAGCGCGTGGTCACCGACTTGTACCGTGCAGACCCCGAAAACATCCTTTTTCCTGAAGCAGGAAGGAAAGATCTTCCGGAAGGATTCAGCTATAAGCCTTAGATTCCCTCGATGAATCTTAACATAAAGCATACCATGTCAAGGGACAAAGGTAATCGATTCTGAGAGAGGCAACCTAGGCCTAATATTGTGTATCGCGTTGAAGGTATACGTTTCGCTTACACTCGTTCATACCCTTCCTCGTCGGATCAAATACGACCATTCTTTCTTATGCTTGTTGGTAGTCGTGTTGGGTGCCTAGCTTAGCAGGGTAATTCAGGTTTTAATTCTTCAACATAGTTACCCGTACTTGACGTTTTCTTCAGCCTTTCGATGCATACGTTTGGCTGTAAAATCGATTGGTAGGCCTACTCTTTGTACGCGAAAATTTTGCAAGCTGAGTGATGCCTCGTGTGTACGTGTGTTTTCTGTTTTGTTTTGTTTTGTTTTGTTTTTTAGGGGAGGGGTTCGAATACTTTATGTTCTTGTGCTGGTAGATTCCATGCGACAAAGGGTTAATTTGTCATCCTTGTAAATGACCAAGCGTATACCTTACGATTTTGCCTGTAGGTGTCGAGGCATGTTCCTGGACATGGGTGAAGTAGTCCCCCCCCCTTCCATTTGTTTCTTCAATTCCCAGTGAAAGTCCTCCCCATACAATTTCTGCCCCGTCACTCTGTTAGTGTCCTTTTAACTTTTCAAGTTTGCATACCGTTGCTTAGTAACACTGAAAACCCTGAAACTGAAAGTTACCTACACTTGTCTGTCGCACACTAAACGCTGGCAAAGTGGACAAGAGGCGGTTGAAGGCGCGTCCATGATTAATTTCGCTTGTTGCAATGATCCCTGTCCCAACTGACACAACGCCATTCCACGAACGCACGCACGCAACACTGTACCAATATTCCTCGCTTGTACAGAACTGAGTACATAGGCATGCGCATAAATTTTGCCAACAACAACTTTGACAACGGTTTACTACACCTGGTCAGCACGACGACCTCTCAATATGAACCTTACGTTTTACGATCTCAGGACTAGAATGTGACTATATCAATAATCCTTTCTCTTTGACAATGTTGAAGTCATTCTGGGGAAAATCAAGTTCTCCTGTGTACCACGTGTGTTGACAGTTTTCCGTTTTGAAATTTCATGCCACAGTCGAGTACAAAGATGGCATAGTCATGCGTTTGTTTGAAGTAAAGATCAAGCGTGTTCGACATGTGATGCACGATATGGGGCGGAGAGAACCCCCCCCCCCGCTTTGTATTGATCATTGTTTGATCGGAATCTCAGGAATTCTTTACAGAGGGGGATGTGTTAGCTAACAATAGTCTAGAGTGTGTATAGGGATTGGACATGTGGGGGGTTACCCGTGGGCCCCATATCGTGTACGGTATCATATTCGAGAACGCAAATAGAAAGCCTTCGAAAAACTAGTTATATTCCTTACAAAATTTAATAACTATCCTCCAACGTTAACGTTTTGGAAAGGATGCTTTCTGCTGTATGTCGCGATATGCGTATTAAAGTTCAAGGGTTCTTTCGCTTGTGACTCAGCTCATTTTGAGATCACACAGCTGCTTCACTTATCAGTGTCTTCTGAAAAGTAATAAATTGATTATAAAGATGAAGACAGAAATTGATTACAGCGGGATGTGAACCTGCATCCTCTGGAAAACCGTACCGGTGCTCTACAAACTGAGCTATCCAGCACTAGGTCGGTGGCCCTTCCCATTTGTCAATATCTTTGTTCGGGGGACGAAGTAATAAATCGAAAAGCGAGTAGGCCTATATTAAATGTGGTTTGTGTGCTTATTTGATTACAGAAAACCTATTTCAAAAATCTTTTTGCACTAATGTCCGTGTTTAGCTCAACGGCTATAAATACAATTTGTAAGCCTAATGGGCATGACGATTAGGCTAATACTTCCAGGAATGCGGAAATATTAACTAAATATATCAATTTATCAACTGTCTATACATACGCATCCTCGTGTCAGTTTTTTAAAAAATTATTTTTTTTAATCGTTATCGATATAGATCTAGAAACCATTGCTGAGAACGCGACGTCCTTTTTTAAGCAAAGTCCGTGAAGTGAAGGTGTTGTGAGCCTAGAAATTTGCCTCGCTAAATTAATTACATGAGACTTTGGGAGAGTCACGAAATCTGAAGACGCCTGGTTCAGGAGGACTGGGTCGCGATTTATTTCAATGGTCAGGACACAATAAAAGAAAAAAAGACTGAAAGTTGGCCGGTGAACCTTAAGTTAAACCCATCTCGTATATTGGTAACAGCCTTAAGAAAAGGGGAAAAATAGTTTTCTCTTGAAGCCCTCTGGGGAAAATAATAAGTTGAATGCAGATGTGACTAAAAGTATACAGGAAAAAAGTGATAACAAGCCAACAAGGTGCCACAAGTAGGCGTGGATTACTAGAGTGAACAATCAGACACACACAACCCAGCTGCGACTGGTAACGAGTGGAAAAGTGCAAATGTGGAAATGCTGAACAGAGTTGTGAGTGATAATGTTACTCTTCAGCAGCGCTCACCAGTCTGAACAGCTAACTGCAGTAGGCTTAGTGCTAACTATGGGGCGATATGGGGTACCAGACAAGGACGCTTGTAAAAGAAAAAGTGTCATATAAAAAATTTAAATCTCCCTTTCACACTGGCATTGCTCATTGTTTAAAAGCGGACGAAAGTTATGAAACATGACAACACAAAATCTTACTGTCTTCCCTTGGTCCTAGGCGTCACAACTCGAAGCCATCCATGTAACTGTATTTAGACTGATTAGTGAGAACAAGCATAAGAGCATGCTCGTCTTTTCGGTCCAATTGCCGCATGAGCCTGAGCCTGCAACTCACGTTTCCCGCGCGCAGGCAGTGAACGGACGTATTTAGGGCGTGATCACTGCTCCCGTCAAATTAGACCGTCCCGTGCCATTGGACGGCGCTGATGAATCCTCTGTCGCCAAACACATATCGCGGCCGCCGACGTGCGTGAAATAATATCGAGGAAAACTGGAGACAGTGAGAAAGAATCCAGCGGTTTGTTTCTTCACCTTTCTCCGCACGTCTCTTGCGAATTGTTCGCGACCGCTCCGTAGCGGAAACGCGGTCGACGTCTCGTGTGTGGCTGTCCGCGAGAGAATCACAGGTAGGTGTCTGTCAATATGCTTTGATCGGTTCAGACTAGAATAAAGACTCCCCGCCTTTCAGGAAATTTTGTTGCAAGTTATAACAAATGACCGAAAAAAGATATTAGGGGTGCATGGAACCGATACGTCTAGTCTGAGTAACCCTAACCGCCTTGGGTGTATGTAAAATCAAACTGAAATCGGAGTATTTGAGGCTGTATAGGTTTGTCGTTTAGCACAACTTCCCTTGCCGTTTAAAGGTTCAATCAACACATTGCAGAGGCCGCCTACCCCAGTACTCACATATAACAAGTCTATAGTTCACAAACAATACACTTCGGTGCACTGCATATATAAATGTAGGTCGATGTTAAAGAGAGAATTCAAAATAGGCAAACCTCTCTTGTTTTAGAATTTCATTTTCCAGACTAAGTAGATAGATGCAGAGGGAACTCATTAAGCAATTGGAAGAATGCATTTTGGACTGTTTAAAACAGAATGCCAAACGGAAGTCAAATGTCCAAACCTGAAAAAATGGGTTTCGTTTAAATCTTTTCGAAAATCTGGTAATCGTTTACTCAACTCTTTTCATTTAAACGTTTAAAGGTGTAAATGTCGTACCTTCGGTAGATAGTATTTGCTGGAATGGGGAGGCTTTAAGTGTATTTGGTTTCCAGTCCATACTCGATCTCGCAGGTTTTTTCCGGGTACTCCGGTTTCCTCCTGCTTCTAAGACTGGACCTTGTTCCGAACTCTATAATTTGATGCTGATTAATAAAGGTTATGAATAAACGTATAGTTATTGTTGCAAATAGCCCGAGTAGCTGAAAGCGCTGTAACAAAACAACACCACCCCACTCTCATTCCAGCATGACCGGATGGCTGCAAGATTGACATCTACATGGACGTACATTCTTAGTGATCCTTTAGCATCTTTTCTTCGCCACAGTATTTGTTGCTTTGTCACTGTGGCGAACCGGATTTGGCTGTAGTGTACAGCTAAAAGGTGAGCTAAGCTACAGTGACGTTGCCAGTATTTATCCTATTTAATTCGTTACCCAGGCGGTTCTCTTTATTTTCCCTGGAACATAAAATTTCATTAACCTTTTCTTCGGCAAGAAGATAGTTGCCGTAAAGAAGAAAAGGAAGACTTTAAATTTTTATTTATTTTCAAAGGCAAAGAAGCCATTCAGAAGATTAGCACTCGCTTAATTAATTAAAGCATTACTCTAGGGGAAGTGGCGGATGGTGCTTATTCCCACTGCCAATGAGTTTGCAACGCATTTTGGAAAGCTTTCAATGTTGCCTGTATGTTGAAGTTATATGCCAGCCGTACATAAACTATTCTGACATGCCATTTAGTTACCGACCTGTCCAATATCGAGGTTCGTTTATTTGTGGTGAAGTGTAAACTTAATTAGACTGCACGAAAAACGGCGCGTTGACCCTAAATGCACGTGACAACCAAAGCACCTGATCCTTATGCACACCGCTTCATGTTGCCAATTTCGCAGCATGCCATCATCGCCTGAACGCGAAGCTCCTGTCAATCTTTACCGCGTTGAAGTTAGCGTTCTTCCCAAGATTTTCAGAAAATTTGGGCATAAATTAAATAATCTTTCCAAATTAAAAAGAACCTTTTTGGATTCGAACCACGGATAGCGTAACCCTCTCCCTTATCCACTACACAACGCTGACCAGCTGGACGAGATCCCTTCTTTCCTGTTATGCACACCATCCCAAACAAAAATAGTGAAGCTGTGTAACGTAATCCACGAACTTATTACCGGTTCCCTTCAAATATTTCATTTTACTTCAAAAGCCTCGGTCGGTTGTCCGATCGACTGATCAACGCGAGCACTGTCAGGAAATCCAGATTGGAGTTTCATCAGATTTCACAGTTCCGCACAACGTATCTTGGTCGCTTTGCTGTTGGAACGGGTGTCGGGGTGTCACACACCCCATTGGTTAGTTTTGTAGGGGAAATCATGTTCTGTCGGCAACATTTTAAAAAACGAAGAACGGAAAATAAAAATGAAAAGGAGGGTCTATTGCATCATAAATCCACCCTCTAACTGCGGTGCATTTCGAAGGATTATCTCAAAACTCTGGCCGACATCAGTAATACTACCCTCTACTGTGACCGTTCAACTATTTGTTTAAAACGCAAGGGCGTGCTGGGAAAAACTCCCCCAAAGTCCCCTGTGTTATCAGAGCAAAGAATTTTTGATTAAGATTCCTTGGGAAGAAAACATAAAACAGGTTTTCGATCCTTGAATGCAAACATCTCAACCGGCATTTTCCCCCTCGCATGATCTCAACTGTGGTATTTACCGTCTGAAACACGAGAACGTCCACAATTAAGCACTCGTGCGCACGGGGGCAAATTCCATCCCTCTCGCAAGGACAATTTCCGAGAGCGTCGAGTAAAGCCGGTTCGACGTACAAACGGCGTAACTCCAACTGGGCATGTAATCACTATAAGGACCATGGACAGCGATAACTCATAGTCACATCACTGTGCCACTACCAAGAATTTGTTCATACCGACTGGGCCTTCAAGACAAGACAGTGATCAGAAATCATTTCACTGAAGACCTGGGTTTAGCACGGGATATACACTGTTACCTAAAGATCACGGACGTCGTCAAATGAAAGATATAAAATCTCACTTTCGTTTTTGTGTTCATGACACAACCACGGCGTTGCTAGATCGTTTTGCCAATGGGCGGCCGCATGAAATTTGCCGACGTACCATCGCGCAAAACGACTGTTTTCTAGTGTTGTAGTCGAGTCACCAATGTCCGAGTCCCGAGTCTCAAGCCTCGAGTCCAAGTCTCGAGTCACAAACCTCGAGTCCGAGTCACGAGCCACAGTCATGAATAAAGTTTAGGAAATTATTCTAAGTGTATCAAACCCTGGAGGAGAATCCCTGATCAAAGTTGTAAGTTCGCCGTGTGCTGTCTGTTTTGTTTATGCTGATTAACTAGATACATTGCAAAAGCTATGGGTACTTTTTTGCTAATGAAAATCATCCACCACTGATTTAAACTTTCAAATCCAGTATCTTCGTTTCTTTATTTAGGGAATGAAGTGCTAGGTCGGTTTTAAAGTACATTTAAGACGGACTCAGGAGAATACGTGAGCCGAAGATGGGGGAATTTCAAAACCTTACACAGTCGCGCCCAGTGTAGGCCACGGATGTTTTTGAAATTATTTTACACGCGAGCCTGGCTGTTTCGCTAAAAGTGTTCATATTCGCGACTGGTTCTTGAGACTATGAGGCTGAATATGTACGTCTGTACTCGCATAGTCTGATTACCACCTCACAGTTTGTGAATACGGAATATGACACGTCTGGTTGACCCATCGATGGATATTTAGCCGTACATAAATGGGCGAAGTGGAAACTGTGCAACGCGACGACGCTCCACGCGTGCAAATCAGTGATAGCACTGATTTTTCGACGGCGTATACGGTAACAATGTTTAATGAAAATACATGACTCGAGTCACAAGTCACCAATCTCAAGTTCGAGTCATCGTGGTCGAGTCTGAGACATTATCCAATGTGACTTGAGTCGAGTCCAAGTCATGAAAGATGTGACTATACAACACGGCTGTATTCCCCTTCCTACGTCGCGGTTGTCTTCCAGTAGTCGGTAAACTACGGCAGGCCGTAAGGACAAAATTAAGAGATTATTAACAAAAACGTTGGATGCGCCTTTTAAACCAAAATGCAAATACTATTAATGAATACTAGATGAAAATACGACTTTTAAAATTATTCACGGAAAGACACATTTGGGGGAAACCTGCACCAACCAAAGGTGACATTTCTGCACATCTTGCAGGATCGCCAATCATGGACGCAAGACAAATAATACCAAGGGCATTGGCGGGATGACTGAAACTTCAACCAGCAGCGATAGCCATCGATAATGACATAACTTCTCGTGGAAACGTGGGTATATGGAGCAATAGATGACAACAAAATCGATGAAGATTTTGAAGCAACGTGTTTTTGTAGAAATCGATGAAAACATTGTCGCTGACATCGAGAACAGTTATACTCTCTCACAAAATACATGGACTCCCAATATAAGTTTCCACGAACTCTGATCGAGCACTGTGCATGCGTGCGCACACTTGTGGTGCACTTTTTGTTTTCACTTACTGGCGAAAAATTTCTTAATTCACAATTAAGTTGAAAGGTTTCCAGGTACAAATTTCCTCAATCTCACAAGCAAATGGACGGAGATAATTCAAGTAAAACCTCTCAAATCATTAATTCCTCCGAAAAGTAACCTTATCCGACTACACTCTGCTCGTAAACGAGGCTTTTAACTCAAAATGCAGGGTAATTAATATTTATCGCACAATGTGATAAGGGGCACCTCGCTGATAAGGGAGGCTTAAGAGGAGAACGCGTTGAAGTAAGAGGATTCTTCCATTTATAAGCCTATACAAACGTCAAGGTTGCAATGCGGGCGGTTTTCCTTTCAGAACTGATCTTTTCTAAACGGAAAAAGACTAAAAGGAGAGGGAAAAATATTCGAATCCTCTGTTATTCGAACCATGCAGGGACATCCTTCGATATTACTGATCCTTTCCCTTATACGAATACTAACTGCTTCGAGTGGTGTACAACTTAGAAGAGGCTAGCCTTTCGCCTCAGGAAACTTCAATGTTCCATCATCGAAGGAGGCTGGCTTTACGAAAGAACACATATTAGATTCTACATAAGCGATAACTGGTTGATTTGATCTCAAACGTACTTTCTTGAATACGATCGTTTCACAATAGTGCACCTCTAAGAGTTTACCAATTTTTATGTACGTTTCGATGTTTCCACAAGAAGTTGATATCAGTGACCAGTTAGCCTAAATGACCACTTTGACCTTCGGTTGCTGAACTGGTGTGCCTGTTAATTAAAATTGACGTAGGTTCCCGTGTTTAGAAAAAATGTTTGGCACCCCACATGCGCATCAGCTATTCTTTAAAATAAAGCATACTCCCTGAGTCCTGAACAAAATCAGATCAAGTCGTCTGTCATGGCTTTTCAGGTTCGTCTGCAATGGAAATCTCGAGCTCTGTCCATAGCTCTCGGGAAGAGCTTGGAATAGTGACGTTGCATGTCTCAAGATCTGTTGTCTATGACACCGACTCACCCCGGTCGACCGGGTGTGCGCACTTTCTTCGTCCAAGTCCTGGACAAAACAGGATCTGCTTGTTTACATCGCGGCGGAAAAAAACTTTCATATTCCTCTCCGCTTGCAGAGGCTTGTGGCAACATCCGACTACAAACAGACCGGATTACATGTGAAGTTCTGAACAGCTCTGCCACGGAAAGAGAAAACATGGTTTACAGCTGAATTCGCCCATTCATACTACTGCGACATAAACAAAACCCAACATAAAAAAACTTGCAGACAGAATACATTTCAACTTCCCCCATCTGTGAGGATTTCAAATATTGTCGAGAGCCTAGCTCCACTGACAACAGCAAAGGGAACATTCAGATGGCTAACATTTTGCGGTGCCTACTTTCTCCAAATAACATGTTACGTTCTCAAATGACATGCTGGATGCGTTAAGGCTAACTTATTTCCTTGACGTCAAAATTATAGAACGCGTGTACATTGTTTTCTGTAACTTACATTCTGAGTCGACAAACCGCGTTTTCTTGGGTATTACGTCTTTGTCTGACTGCTTCGTCGTTTCTGTCATGGAATATCATTATCATAAATAAATTGGTTCCCTTTCTTCTGTAACATAAAATATCGCGCAGCATACCGCTTTCTGGTATCACGCGCGCGTAAATGGGCCCTTATGTACAAAAAACCGATCCTTCTTTATACCACAGTTAAACCCTCATTAGGATTTGCTTTGAGCCTCAAGCTGGACCAAGAGAGGGCGCAATTTTATCAGCAACGGAGGCTCCCTTGGTCGAAACTGAACTTCGCTGGTTCACGCACGACTATGAAATGCACGCGTTGCGGTCGCATCGCTACCAACGTAAGGAACACTCCCAACCACTCTTCAACCGAAGAGGGGGTGCTTCTGCTCGAGGCAGATATTGACCATGGGAAGACATTTTACGTTTGATTGTGCAAATTGGTGATCTCCATGTCACAAAACAGACTGTTTCTCGCGAAAAAGAGGAATCGCGGCGAAACTATTGACGTGCGGGTGAAAAGGGCCGGTTTCGCTTCCAGTGAAGTACGAGTCACGATAAAGACATGATTCATACGCGCTCTCATCGTCACTGTTTACGTACCGGTTGCTCCTCATGCACGACCGAATCATATTTCTCTATTATTAACCGATAGCGGGGGAAGTTGATTTTCGCCGAATGCTTACCAAATAAACATGATCCAGATCCGTCGGCTCCCCCCGAATGACAGCATCTGCAAATGACGGCTTACTGTACGCGTCTGTCATGAGGTCTCCATTAGCTACGAGCGTCGAATGTCGGTGCATTATTAACAGTTCGCCAAGCGGTTATCAAATTGATTTCCTGGATAGCGGCGCTGGAAATCTTTGAAAACCACAAGGAGCGTGAATTTTGCAGGGTTGACGTGCGAAGAAGTTACAAGTTGGACTAAGTCAGGACAAGTTAGAATCCCCCTTCCGCTAAAAAAGGGTATTTTTCTTGACTTGTAAATACCATGCAAACAACAATTTTGGGGACATATTCCCTATCCTTGGAAAGCCCGTAAAAAGCCCTCAAATTTTTACAACATTCCTGAGAAAGCCCATGAAGATTATAAAAAGAAATCCTTATTATCTTACCCTCCCCGAAAAATTTATCTTTTCCCCGAAAATTTGGTTCTTAGTTCGCCCTTTCTCTCATCCGTGACTTTATGACGTTGAAGGGACAATCCGAGAGAGCTAGTGAATAGGTCCGTATTATGACTAGAGACGTCTCTCTGGTAATGTTTATGTCACAAACACGACAGTTCTCCCAATGCTTCCTCCGTTCCCAGATTTTAAGCGACGCAGGAGACGTAAAGATAAACAACTTGCTTTATAAGACGATCCACTGTTTTGTTTTATTCGTGTAAACGCGTCAGTCGTATCAGTGCTGCAACATACATTAGGCAGAGAACTTTCATCACGTTTCGAATTTGCAGACTGGGCGACACATAAACAATTAAGCTCCAAGCTTATTACCCAGATTTGTGCTTTCATCCTAGTTTGACTTCGGCTTTAACTTCACATTTTCTTGGATAGTCATCATTTCCTAACAGTTTATCCGACTCAACAGAGAACGTGCACAAAGCAGGTCATAAGACTAACAATGTCTGATAAACATGCGGCAATTAAGCGGTAAAACAACTTAAAATAAAAACGCCCGAGTAAAGAATATAATAATTCGTTAAAACCTCTTTATCCTTAAAAAAAGGATGTTTTAATATCACAGTCGCATGACATGACATTGTTTAGTGAAACACATCAATCCCCGCTTCACAAAAGAACAAAAACTTCGGCGTCTAAGACGAATATTCACCCTGCTTACACCAATTGTACACCATATATAGCGGTAATGGGCGTCTGTAGGAAAATTACCAACATAGCTGTCTGGAGCCGAGCAATATTCACGCATTCCCCAAGCAGATTGAGGTTGGCATTTCAAGCAAGCTTGGCAAGTCTTCGAACATCCGCGCATAATTCTTCTATTTGCTGCCCCAGAAAAACATGTTGTGACTGATTACCCCGTCATGATGAAGTGTATTCCAAGTCGCTGCAACTTGCTTCGGAATTTCTTGAGTTGAAATTCCACAGGACTTTCTTATCGTGTCTCTCTCATTATTGGAAGCTCTGATTTAGCAGAACGAAATTACCTTCCAGCATTTCGCCGAACCTTCCACCGCTTACATAGTTACATGTACTTCATTATCCATAGTCATGCGTTTGGGGCGTTTGGGCTGCGTGCAGTGGTGTTCCCTCAACGGTTACAAAGAGAGAGTCTGTGCCGACACTGGACTGCCATATTAGGCAGTTTGCGCGCTAATATCGCTGTATAATTTGCTTTAAATATAATTTGTGAACTGCGCACCTCACAGCAACAGACCTGCAGTTGTACTATAGATTACTTGCCCTAATCATGATGCGCGTGAATCCTCACCAAATGGGTGCATTATTTTCAGAAACTTCCGTGAGGCAGCCATGACTTAGGGATGAGCTTGTGTGCTGTATCAAACAAGGGAGACTGTGAGGACGTGTTTGAACCCGATTCTCAACGTGCAAGCTATGGATGCTCCATAAATAATTCGCTTGTCACCCGGCGCAGCGCCCGAACAGGGCGCTGGGAAGGGCTGATGGCCTTGCACAGATTTTCGAGACGGAAAGGTTCAACGACACGGAATCACAGGTAACGACGCGCAAGGCATGCATTGTGGGTAAATTTCTGCCAGGTGCGCCAGCTCGCTCAGTGCGTTACACGAGCAGCAGTGATATCACCCACAGACATATTAACGCATAGACCGCCAGTCTTGCGCGGATAACTGTGATTTTGAAAAGTATGGGCAAACAATGGGCGGAACGGCGCATGACAGCGCGTTCAGTGCGCAGTACGCGCAATGCACTTATATTTTTCCTGTACTTGTTTACATGTGCTTCCAAATACGTTCACCTTTTTTGCTCTTCGGTACTGCTATCTCTTCTTTCCAACTGTTGCAACCGCATTGTTTTGAATCGCCATGGGCCAGATTAAGTAAATAGAGGGGATTTTTTGCAATACAAAAATGGCTTCTTGGAATTTTATGGCTAGAATTCTTCAACTGTGCGTAAATTCCCTATACAGGGGGGGTGAATTTGCCCATAGTTTTGAGTTTAGTCGGGCGCTGCTCAGATCACGAAAAACCCCTGTAGTTTTGAATAAAGCCTTCGTTCCCATGTTGCGATTTTGCCGCGTCATGTTGGTTCCCTCCATGCCTTACAACTTGGCCAACGAGACGTCCTCGCTAGTCCTCTCTCGTTCTGGAGATCTTTTCACAACCGGGACCAGTGGTATGCGCTTAGGTCTCAGAAATAGAATGTAATTGTTGTAGAAAGTGCCCCCTTAAATTATTTGGATCCGCCCTATCATAGGTGCTTTTTCTCAAAAAAGGAGGAAACAAAAAGTCGTATATATTCATTCTAGATCTCTGCTGCAGGAAGTCCCGTAAACACCGTGCTTGCAGCTCAATGATCCGTACATATTTGCCAATGAAAAACACGTTCAATCACGGGGCACATACAAAAAGACACTACTCGTTTTGAAGGATACTTGTGTTAACCTGGTTTTCTCGCCGGCGAAGAGCTACGAGGTCACGGATACGGTTCTGATGTCGCTTTCTTCCTGTATCGTGTTTCTCACTCCCTTTTCCCGTAATTTCCTGCTTCGTCTCAAGAACCGTACTCACATCGCATTCTCGTATTACCCAGCAAAATACAACGACTTGTCTGGAAACTTTTAAAAAGAAAGGGAAACTTGTTTCTGCATGGGTGTTGCCGTCATCAAAGTCCTCGAGCCAAAAAAATAAAAAAATCCCGCTGCTGTACGTTTCGGCTGCTTTTCTTACACGTTTAAGAAAAACGTGCACAACTTATTGACCCAGAGGAACGAGGACGCACACTCCGCGACACTGAGAGCAAACACACAAGTCTTGGTTTGACACATTTTGTGAGTGAGTGAACAACGGAGGCTTTCACAAACTAACTTAAAGGAATGCTTGCCCAATTCCAAACTAAAGTGTGATTTCATGACTGGGGCTTTCACGAAGGAACACACTGGCTCTAAGCAAGTATGGCATCTACGATTAAGAAGAAAATACATGCAACATTTAACACAAACTAACGAGTCGTATACATGTTGAATTATTAGCATTCGACTAACTAAAAAATCATTCTTACTTTGGAAATTAACAGCAACGTTGTAGTCGAGACCATCACAAGACCAGACGCAAGACCAGACACAAGTAACAGGATGAACAATGCTTTTGTTGCAGTTCATTTGAATAGCTTGTGGCTTAAATTCAGACTGGAGGTCTTGTGTTGGTCTTGTGCTGGTCTTAAGTCGTCTTGACTACAACACTGATTAACAGAGGTTTTATTTCTTGCATGTCATGAGGCTTAGTGAATCGTAAAATGACACGAATTGTACACTCCCTGCCCAAGGTGTGCACAAAAGGTACCACTTGGCTTTAGTGCGTGGTGGCGTAGACGGCATTTCCAACGCACAGAATGCGCGTTGCAACAATTAGTATGCGCAATGGGCAGAAAAATACAAGGCAACCTTTATTAAACTAAGAAAATCTGTGACGAAAATTCGAAAATCCCATCTTCTACTGCATTGGTTATTCTTCTCAATGTTCTAATAACCGATAGCTTCATGTATCCATCGCGCGCTCCGGTTACTTTCATAACGAGTTTGCGTTGTTGTTTTTTTCTTGCTCGACTAAAACCTTTGAAGCACATTGCAAATTCGTGACACGACAGCAGGGTTCATTAGCAATCGAAGAATTCAGTGTTCGAGAGGGCTCCGGTAGAGGCTTCTGTACAGTGCAGGAAGAACAGGTGATGTTTTGTACAAAACAACCCATCTGGTATGGCAATAACTGAGATCGTGGATCACTCTCGGTGCATCTTTCAAATTTTCAGAGTAATTGCTGTCTCCACAATGATACACAGATTGAAAATATGGCTCAAATTTCTCCGAAAATGTGTTTCGATCGAACGGCAAAATAGAGATAAATCCTCATCAGTGAATCGCTTCAATCTGTCCATCTGGCGACTTAACCAATCTATAATAAATAGAAAAAATCAACTTCTGCAAGCGTCAGAAACAGTAGTTGAAGGCTCTGAGTATTGTGCTCTCCAGACATTAACAGAAGGATATTTTACTTCGACTTTTTTTTCACTCTTTGGAGTGTTTTCTGCCCATTAACCGGTTTAATTAAATCAGAATGTTCACTGAATTCCAATGGGAGATGACTGGCGCGACAAAAAACACTGACAACAACAAAGTCACTTCAGAGACAAACAGTCCTATCCTGAGCACCAAGAATTACTGCAACAATAGCACTGCTTGCAGCCAGTCGCGTATCCAGCTTTTGGTGTGGGGGATGCAAAACAAAATGCGGCTTCGGGCTCATTCAACATGATGTTTGGGAAGGGAAAACTACCAAAAGCACTTACTCGTGGTCCCGAATCCCTGCTTTTATTTTATTTTTTTATGTTTTTTATGATTACTTTTAGGGTTTTGGTGCTAACATTTGATAAATAAATATACCGATTACTTTCTTATCTCTGACGTTTTCTTTGTTTCCCGGCTGGATACGCCGCTGCCTCAATACGGGTGATTTACAATAGTGCAATTCCAAAAGTTTGCATAGCGTTGACCAATCACTACGCCCTAAATCTGTCGACCCAATGCGCATTTGGAAAGGGTTGACAGATTTCGTGCGTTGTGATTGGCCAACGCGTTGCAGCTATTGGAATTGCACTATTGTCTGCATTGTATTGTAGCAATAACAACGTATGGTGGCAATAACAACAGAGAAATAGAAGCACTCAGTAACCAAACCGAGCCGCGATGCAGTCAGGAACGGATCCAAGAAATATTTCCAGAGGGGAAGGGGCTTATGGGGTTGATACCCACTGTAGGTCACGTGATTTAGCGGGCGCAATCCGTCTATATTTCTGCGCTAACGGCAGACCTGCCATCGGATAGACATTGTCAGGAATTGACATTGTCAAGAACATATAACCACAGGAAATACTGTTATGAAACCTGTTAACAGGCCCCTACATATCTTCCCCATGTTTGGGCCATAAATATGCTCGAGTCCGTGCTTTCAACATAACTGCCGACCGTACAGCGATCGACATTTTATTAGGAGTGTTGTGTTCAAGGGGGACAGTTCGAGGCAAGTCGGTGACACTATTCGACATTATTATTCGCTGATATTATCTGATTGCCTTATGAAACGCAATACACTCATCCTCAAAGGATTAATTATTCTTCCTTCGAGCTCTTTTTGAGCCGCCCGTCTTCTCCAGAAGTAGGTCGCTGGATTAAGGGGGGAATATTAAACTAGCATTTGCCGCGAGGGCTTGACGTAGCGAGTTGTTTTCATCGTACCCGTTCATAATACATTGCAAAACATTGAAATCCTGCCCAGCTACCTCCACAACGGTCTTCGGCAAGCGAATGGATCAAGTCAGTAAATTCAAGCGACTCAGATTGCATGTAAGCCTTGTCCTTTTTAGAGATTCTGTTATCCGTTGGATCTCGCTTTTGGGCTAGGCAGCTTTGATTGAGTTTACGTCGGGCTTCAGAGCGACAGAGTCAGGCAAAAGTAGCGACGTGCACTCTCTGAGGAGGATTTCGATTTAAAATCGCGCAAACAGATGGATAGTGCGCAAGGGTCGAGAGGTAAGAAGTGTACTTACATCTGTTTTCACAGATGTTTGCGCTCATGCGTCACGGAATGGTGACGTGACTGAATTCATTTGCCGTGAACAACAGTCAAATTGTTCATTCCTTTTCATTTTGCGTCACTTATGGCCCCGGGGCTTGGCAAAGAGCAGCTACACTATTAAACCAGACAGAAAAAAATGTACTCGTTGAAAAGTTCCTGCTCGAAAATATTTTTAATTTGAATTATGAGGGCTTTGATTTGATCTATTCTATTTTCCGCAGTGAATTTAATTCGGCCAAAAAATAAAAACAAGCACATTGAAAAGAAAATAGTAAAAAAGTATACTATATCAAATGCATCATAAAAAGTGAGGCAAAATTGATAGGCAAGAACGAAGGACGCAATGTGGAATGATGGAGTATGTGGAAAAACCGCACCGTTGGATTTAACGGGCGCAGGCGTGGTACTTACCTCTGGAACAAGCGTGTAACAACACATCTTTCGTAAAGACCATTCGACCTTTCAACAAAGAATGGTAATCCACTGACATCATGCCAAAAACTTCATTTCTTATTTTACTAACAATCAAATCAACCAGGATGTTTGGGGTGGAGCTTTTTCCTAAACGAATGCATGTAATTTTATACGGCACAGAATTCTCCAACACTCTCAAGAAAGATGATAATCCCGTCGTCATCGAATTTGCCGACAGACAGTGTGAACAATGCATGAGTGTAATGGTAGTCTGATTACCCGACCTAACACTTTCGTGATCCTCCTCCCTTCCTTCCTCGTTCCTTCTCCATTCTTGCTGATATCACTATTATTTTGCCGACAAAACTGACTTATGGGGAATGTTACACTTTTAACTCCTAGCGACGTCTGTACGTGTCTAAAGTGTTGGCGCTGTCAAATCCTTATAAAAAGCAACCGTACTCTGCTGCCTGCTAGATACGCCACTGGTTTTAGAAAACATCGTATTCAACATCGTTGCCACGAGCCTAATGCATCCTTTCATCGATGTTCACTGCTTGCTTGCTGTTCATGAAACACACTGACCTCCTTGCCTGCAACCTCCCATAAAATGCCCCTTTTCACTTTCCTTCTTCATACACTCTTCATGCACAGGTCTATCTTCAACGAGTTACCACTTTTTTCTCGCCTCCGGAGTGCCCATCCTAACAATCCAGCAGCCACACTCCATTTGACTCGGCAAACATTGCCTCTTGACTCACCGGTACGTCAGCGTGAACCGAGCCGAGGAGTCCATCTCTCTTATTCTCTCTCTCTCTCTCTCTCTCTCTTGGTTACTGAATCAAAAGTCACAGAATGTAACAAATTGACCCTTAATTTTACGCAGAAATCAATGTCACAGGACGAAATAAAGAAGTCGCAATCATTACTTTTCAATAATGTGTATGCATAGCCAGTAAATATGGCATCCTTATACAGAAACCATCATGCACATCCTTTTGACAAAACAGGTGTTCACTTTGTCATTGGCTGTTTAAAATGTTGTCCTTTCATGGGTCATTTTTGCTTGGTGAAGAGTGCTTTTATGTGTGCCTTTTGATTCAGTAACCAAGATGCTGTGCGTCTCAATTTCTTCTTTGTTATAAAGATAATCACTTGCTTTTGGGCATGTGATTAGTAATGGTATTGCAGCATACCTGTGTACAAAAATTGTTTATTTCTATGGAATGAATTTGTACGTGTGGCCTTTGACAGAAGTGGCAAGTTTCTTTTATGGCCAGTGTAATTATCCTTCATTTTTCGGGTGTTGATGCAGAGCTGTAATAGGCCTTTTTGATAATTTTTTGGGTGCAAACGTGAATGCATTTGCAACCATATTACACCACCACTGACGCCAGGCCCCTGTTTTGTGTCCCTCAGTCCTTGTGCATAATTAAGTCTACAGTGGTCGGATAAAGGCACTGGAATCTAAACTGAAAAACGAATGTACTGTAATTTAAATGTATTATTTGCCGTGAGGGATGCTACTTTGGGGATCAATTTCGATTTGTATCATTGCTCAATGCCTTAAGAAAAATCGAGGTTACTGGAACAACTAATGATACGCCAAATGTCCTGATTTAAAGTTGTCCGTTTCCCCTTTTCTTTAACGTAGGCTCCGACGTCATGGAGTCAGACGATTCGTTCGACGACCATTTAGCTTACACGTCCCTGGTGTTGGAAAACAAAACCCTGGACGAACTATTGGCCAGTCTGAATTTCACTTCCCTGGGCGAGTTCATCGACTTTTACGGGGTGGAGCTAGAACCCATCGCCTACGATTTGTCCGCCGAAGCCGACGCTGGTCTCATCACGTCCTACACCGTGATTTTCCTGTTGGCGCTGGTAGGCAACATCCTTGTGGTCTTTGCGGTGGTGCACAAGCGCAGCATGCGCACCGTCATCAACGCGTTCATCGTGTCCCTGGCGACCTCTGACCTGCTGATCACACTCTTCTGTATTCCGTTCACGCTCTTGGAAATCATCACAGTGGACTGGGTGCTGGGCACCTACATGTGTAAGCTCCTCAACTACATCACCATGGTGGCAGTTGTGTCCAGCGTATTGACCCTGACCACCATTGCAGTCGAGCGCCACCACGCGATTTGCTACCCCCTACGAGCCCGCATCATTCAGACGCCCAGGCGAGCAGCCATCTTAATCGCTGGGCTCTGGGTGTCCTCCATGCTGCTCGTCTCCCCGTTGCTGTTCGTCCATAAGGTGATTCTGAAGGAAGACCCCCTCATTGCCACCACTTACAAGTTTTGCAGGGAAGCGTGGCCCCACCCCGAGCAGAAGAAGGCCTTCACCCTGCTCCTGGTCTTGTTCGTGTACGTCATCCCCGTCCTGACCATGACTGTCCTGTATCTCCGGGTGGTACATCGGCTGTGGATTCGCAAGGCCATCTCGCCTCTGGAGGCACAGGGGAGCCAGGCCAACGCTTCGTCCCTGCGCAACAAGAGGCGCGCCACCAAGATGCTGATCGTGGTGGTCATCCTCTTCGCCGTCTGCTGGCTGCCCTTCCACGTTGTCAGCATCATCCGGGACTTCTCCCACATGCGGGACAGCGAGCGCAACCGGCTCATGCTGGCCATCGTCCAGCTCATCGGCTTCAGCAACAGTTTCAACAACCCCATCGTGTACGCCTTCCTCAACGAGAACTTCAAGCGCACCTTCCGGAAGACGCTCTGCGTCCGGCCCCAGACAAATACGGCCAAGAAGAAAGCAAAGAAGTCGACCACTCACCTCGTCAGCCCGTATGCCGTCCAAACAACGTTGTAACTCGTTGCGAACTGTTCGCAGAGCATCATCATGTATAGTTTCAGTAGGCCTACGGATTTATTTTCTTAAAGGATATATTGATTACAGAGGAATAAATGTTTTGGTAATGCTGTGAAAGAAAGGCAAAGAACATTCGAGTGCCTTCGCATTTCCGCATTCAAAGTTACTGGAAAACCGAAAGCGTTGTTGAGATTTATCAGGTTGGAAGCACCCGTGTTTATGTGTTGTTTATCGGTGTCTTTATTCAGTATAATTCATGTATTTTGGTCATGTCAGTTTGGCTGCTTTGAGCAGAATCACCCCCTCGTCAGATGAAAATAGCCAAATTGGTCGAGAGGTTCATTTTGTTGGTAGCAACGCGAACGTATATGGCGTGCATTTCCCAGTCGTTTGTGAACCAGCGAAGCCCCCGTTGTGAACCAGTAGCCCCCGTTGCTAAGACAATTGCACCCTCTCTTGGTCCAGCTCGGGGCTTATAACACCCAAGTAAAATTTTAAAAAGAGAACTTGAATTAATTACGTCTAGCTCAAACGTCGAACCCCGCATTAGTCGTTGATATAACACGCCAAGTGACCGTCGTTAGAATGTATGTTTTACCGACAAAACGGTTGGTTTTAAAGTACATTCCTCAATGTAACTGAGGAATTATTATTTCAGTAGTTTAATCCTTATATCATGTGTATCTTAGCCACGTGTGTGTAAGTGTTGCTGACGTTTGGACAGTGCAAGTCCTTAGATATGCATGTGTGTAAAATTTGTCTGAAAAAAGGGAAAAGTAAGATATTTTCAGGGCTCATTATATCATATTCTATAAGAAAATGTCAAAGAAAGAAAATTATGGCGTTTTGTTTCGAATAAATTCTGCTGGCATTAGCCTACAAACATTTTTTTTTAAATGTCAAGGACTTTGTGGAGAGTTTGCGATCGGAACTGTTTATGGAGAGAGTTGCGACGTGAGTGTCTCAGTTGTCGGAAATAAAATGGGTAGATTATGCGTCAGTGGGTGTGGACACAGTAACTGTTTACTGTACAATGCAAATAATGAACAGCCATTTTGGATCCAAAGTCTGAAGTTGACACTTTTCTCTCTATACAGCTCTGTATGTGATATTGTTAGGGCGCCACCATTGCGGCTTTTTATGCGGTTTCCGACAGTCGGCTATCCGTCTCCGTTTCTGGGCACGTCTCTAAAACACAATCTATGAATGTTGACCTGCAGTGCTCGCATTAAATAGAATAAATTATTAGTATTTGCTGTACAAGTGTTTCAGTGGCAATATCGAAGTAATTATCCGCCTTGAAAAGCACCCCTCATCGATTCTAAAGAACCATGCTGGAGGGGAGTGTGCGTTTCAAGTTGTTGGTAGCGACGCGGACGCAACACATGCATTCCGCATGAATCTGAATCTGCTTGCCCTGAAGAAGGGGCTCAGCTACCGAAAGCTCGGCAATCACGTATTTCAGAGTACTGATTTGATATTATATTCTTGTCGATATTCTGATCATACATGCATTCCGTCGTAGTCGTTCGTGAACTAGCGAAGTGCAGTTCCGGTCAAAGTAGCCTTCGTTGCTGTGAAAATCACACCCTCTCTCTCTCTCTTGGTCCCACTCACCTACAGAAAAAAAACTCGTGTCCTGCTCGGGGCCAAAAGAGCATTTGACTTCACAGTTCAGTCAAATGCTCTTTTGGCCCCGAGCAGGACGCGAGTTGTTTTTTCTGTAGGAGTTAAAAATCAAACAAAAAATCAAGCCTTTGACCAAACTCGGTGTGTTAAAACAGCTTATCATTTGTGGTACACGGTGCAAGATCTTTTTTGTGACAAGAGTTGACCGCAGTAACGGCTGGTAAGCGTTATGAACTCGTGACAGGTTTTGAACGGGACACTCAGTCCCCTTGAGGCCGAAGCCTGGTCAAGATGGTACGTGAAGATTGCATTGCCGAACTGCTTTTATTTAGCGTTCACTGTGCCACAGTACATGGTCAAGGATGTACCTTACTCCCATCCCAGACGCGTCGAGATCTTTGCCAAGATACAATTAAGATTTTTGAAATGCTTGTGATTGTTAAGAAATATAAATAGCTCACTCAATCCCGTGCATGGGCCTATAAAGGAAAGGTTAGCGGTGCCAAACTGATTAGGAATTTTGTTGACCCGACAAAGGTCAATTTCGGTTGCCGTAACCGCCGTGAACTTTGGCTTTTCGGTTGTTTTCTAAACACCAAGAGCACTCTTTGGAACCAATTTTATTTTGCAGGGGACATGTGTCCCTTGAAGAATAAAAGTGGAGTGCATTAAAATTCTCAAACCCACCAAGAATTTCTCCGCTACTTCAACTTACCAGATCTATGGCAAATTTGGCAAATCCGAAAAGAAGGAACCGATGAATTTGTTCAACCCCCTCCCTGTTCCCGTAGAAAACATGTTTTAGTCGTGCCGCCCAATATTGATTTACGAGAAGTTGTAAAGTAGGATAACAAAAACCAAAGTCGACTAAAAACCTTTGGACCAATTAAGACAACATTTCATGATGCATGTGCACTATACTTAGGGCCGGTAGCTCTATAGAAATTGCGAGTGTGCGTCATTGTGTCGCTCAACTGATTCGTGTAAAAGATAAAGCCTTCATCGTTCCCTTTTTTTAAGAATCATGCACCCTGAAAACACATTATTATAATTACAAGTGTTCAACGGGACTATTTTATTGGTGTAATGGTGGAAGCTGTACAAGATGATTTGCGAAATAATACGGGTGATTCACAATAGTACGCCTACAATAGTTGGCAACCCGTTGACCAATCACAGTGCGCGAAATCTGTCGACCTTTTTCAACGCGCAAGGGGTTAACAGATTTCGCACATTGCGATTGGCCAACGCGTTGCAAACTCTTGGAGGCTCAATATAGTGCAATGCCCGTATTAGTTTCTCACATTTGCATTCAATTATAGCTGTGGATGTAATCCCAAAAGAGGGGCACAAACAAAAGGCTAAAGAGTGTCCTAAAAATGAAAGATATAAAATGTTTCTTGAATCAGTGTAAACATAGACAGTGAAGCTACAGTGATGCTGACTCTAATTCTATCTCATCTTCTTGAAGAAATAGCATAGCGGGTGAAAATGAATGATAATATATGCAGCATGATTTGTTAATTAATAGGCTTGACATAAATTTAATAATGCTGAAATAGGCACTCAAAGTAACACGTAAATTATTTTGCAAAGGAGTGTCTAGTTTATAACTCATTCGTTCCGAACCTATTGAAAATGATCCTGATCGATGGCGATTTGACAAGATCGATGGCGATTTGACGCATTTTATCCTTATTTTATTTCATTTTTTTAAATTAAAGTTTATTTAACTGTAAATGTCAAGTTGTTGCTCATAAATGGCGTAAAGCATCATAAAGGGAAGGTTGGTCGACCTGGCAAGAGGTCTAGAACGTTGAGAAGTTAGTAAAGCTGTGATGAGCGGGGTAGTAAGTTTTACCCCCTCTGCGTGGCCTTGAGACTTCCCACGGGTTTTTACCAGTCCACGGACCTCGCCTCTTGGGTGTACTTGGGACTGTTCTCGGAGTAGAACTGGGCGTAAAAGCGCCGGTGCTTCGCGATTAGATGATCCTCCTTCACCAACATGGCGTTGCGGAGATACACCTTATTGGCCCACACGGGTATGTCTCCCTCGATCTACATGCGGGGGGAGAAGATTTTGCTCTAAAACCTAATTTTAAATATCTTGACGCAATATAATAGGTTCCAAAGTTTGCCGTTCAATTATCTTCATTTCCTTTGAATATGACCGTTTACACATACGACATGCTTTTAGCCATTCATAGTTAATGCTGTTTAAACCATTTAGTCAAAGAATAAACTTAAAATGATATCCATTATTTCCCTGTATCAAAAGTATATTTGTGTTTTGATTTATCAACATCTCTCAATGCTACACATCAAAAGAGGGAAAATTAAGAACAACAGGCAAATGATCCTCGTTTTAGTTGGAGCACAATATTTAGACCATGTGAAAACCACTTTTTTTATTAATTAAAAAAAACACCCCAAGTCCTGCTTCGTGGTAATAGGCATAAACCATCGGTGGCAGGTGTTAGGCCTACCTGGTAATACTGTTCATAAAGGACCCGCTTGCCGATGTAGAAGGCGAGGCGGCTGCCTTGATAGAAAGCCGTGGTCACAATTCTCTGTCTCATAGGACCGATGGGCGTGACCGAAAGGACAAAGACCATCCGTCCAACCATACCGTGGTTTAATTGAAAGTGGGCGAAGCACGGTCCAATCTGACCGACACAAGAAAAGTCGTCATCGTGATTTCAGCCGTTATCTAGGGTTTCAACCAATTCCAAGCACGGTTACAAGTCCTGACGCGGGTGCATTTTACATTGTGACGCATGCGTCGTGGTCATGTGCCTGTGCGCAGTGGAAGGGGCTTAATTAATGCATCTGTTGCATGACGGACCGCAGTTTCTGGTCTCTCATGCGTCATCGTTTGGCTTCCATTGCAGCATACCTGACTGGTTTTCTCAAACGAAGCTCACCTGGCAAAAACTGTTATCATGTTTAAGGTGTATAAAATGTTGATCGCCATACATATCGAGCAACTCGAAGTTTCAAAGTTATGGTCGCAGAATACAGCCTGATTATGCTCAAGGCTGTCGACATAGTGAATAACAACCGCACATGTTAATTTTGGGCTAAATCCCCCCATGCAATTCGATTCTGAATGTAAGACCTATCTTGTCAAGCCTTTAGTTTTCAATCGACCGTTGAACAGTCAGACTACCTGATCGACGCGCAAACGGTCGGTCGGCACGGGGATGAAGCCAAAGAGCTTCGCCTGGTGGCTGGTGATGTACACTGAAGCTATGTGTTTCTCAGTCTCGTGGGCCTCCCAAGTGGCGTCGGTAAACGTGTCCCTGCCCGTGAAGCCTCTCCTGCGGACGGGAAAGTCAGAGCCTCATTCAAGAAGTCGCTGAAGTCGTTTTGTGGTGTACTGTCAAGTACAATGCCATGAACACGAAGTATTCCCAAAGCCAACTGTATACTTATTCACAACCAGTTAATTTCCTTGCCTAGTGCTATAACCTTCAGTGCTAAGGATCAGAAATTAAGTTCCATTAAAGTCTTGAATCTAGATAAAGCAGGCTTAGCCGTATCTGTAAAAGGCCCCTAGGGCTGTGGTTACGTGCGCTATCGGCATACACCAGTATGTATTTGATGCAGGCGAAGGCCTTGAAGGACTTACGGTCCGTGGAGGTAGTTCAGGTGCGCAACGTCAGCCCCGTTCTCAGGAACGTCCTGTTAGAAATAATGACATGAGAATCATATTCATCCAGACTCGTACTCAGTTTAAATTTACTGAAACTTGACGTCTGCTGAACTAGGACCTGAAAAAACAGAGCTATATGTTCGGACACCGTTTTTTGGAGAGTCACAACAGGTGGTGCGCGCGTGTTGAATAGCTCTTCAGCCAATGGGGCTCTGGTTGTTGGATAACGCGTATCATGAATTACCGTTGGGGTACCATTTTGCATGGTAATGCAAAATTGGCTAGCATCCAACTTTTGACGAATCTTATTTGATTGTAGAACGAACAGAAAGTTATCTCAAATTAACTTATATTTTAACCTCTGAGTAAGTCGGAATTTATTCCCCAAGACTGATCTCAAATGCAGGGTTTTTTTATAAAGGTTTGGCCTTATTCATATTTAACCAATTATTTTTTGATAGAATTAAACACATACATGAACTGTGTTGCAACCTTGACTCCGTGGGCTGCGTGTGCTTTCCTTAGATCGCGCAAGGCATGATGGGAACCACCAAGGTGCTGCCCGATCGTTCCCATGGGAACGAGGTTGCAATGGTCTCCATTATAAAGACTACAATGGAGATCAATGGTCGTACTGCAGTGGCATGGGTGGAGTCTTGCCGCGCCATGTTGGTTAATTCCCACCATGCCCCTAGTGAAGGAAAGCGCACGCTGCCAGTGGAGTCATTATTTGCCGCGGCAACAAATAATTGACATCTTCCAACATGGAGATATATATGCATCCACACTTATGAAGCCAAACCACGGTGGTTGTGTTTGCCAGATGAGCGGCTTTTTAGTGACGTCATGTCATATATGCACACGCACTACCGATTTAAAACTCCCACTCCAGTAGTGCGTTAACTTCGAGTTCCATGGTTCCATGTTGCTCAACTTTGACTCTATCCTCGGGCTGCGTGCGCGTTCCATCGCGCAAGGCATGTTGGGAACTAACATTTCGCGGCAAGATCTTACCCTGGGAAACAAGGTTGCATGTCACTCAATGTGCAGTGGGCGTGGTTTAAACTGAAGTGACGTCACACGTACGAACCAGATAGGGGTGCACCCTCGTATTTAAGCCAGAAATATGTCCGCCTAGCTAATTAATAAAAGTTATAGACTCAAAATATTCTATATTAGAGGGTCCTGAGAGTCATGGAACTGAGGAATTCAAGAAATATGAGACTAAGCCGGACTCATGGCTTCCAATTCTGAGCAATTGGGTTTGAAAGTGGCACTATTTGAGCCATTTTCCCGAGGGAGGGTTTTTCAAAATGGCTACTTTTCTGGACAGGGACATTTTCTGCATTTTAGGGGTGGTCTGCTTGTGGTGAAAATTTCTCAAAAATTCATTGGTCAACCCCCGCAGAAATTGAAGAAAAATGAAAGAGGACATGAGGAACATCATTTTCCTGTGCAGCCTGAACACCTGTGAGAGTTGTATTTTAAAATATTTGTGAAGTATGGGGATTTATCACTGCTGTCTATGGGAATTTATTTTTAGTGGTGCACCCATAGAGGGGAAAGAGAATTTATAACAGTGGAAATGTGTGGAAAGTGGATGACTGTACTTCGTTGTGGCCATCGTATTCTGCGACGGTGAACCCCACTGGGTACATTTCCCCATTGGTGACCTCTTTCAATTCCGGGATCTGCCAATCTGGTTCCTTGCCTTCGGCGTGGTTCCAGAAGAAGATCCTCTGGTTGACCTCGCAGGAGTGGTAGGTTGGGATCTTGGCAAAGTCAGGCACTGGACAGAAACAAGTTATTTGCGGAGTCGGTAAGATAAGTTACGTCCCCTTCGGTGTCTGGATGCTGAAATTTTGCTGTTCGGCGGTTAACCAAAGGAAACACGCTTTTAGATGTCGTGGAAACAGAATTCTGTAATGAAATATGTGGTTCATCCCAGAGAGTTCTCCTCTACTTGAAATTCCCACATGTACATGCACTCTTTAAGGGTTTTCTACTTTTCAGTTGGCTTTCAATACTTTCTATGGGTAAATTTGTACAATTGTCCACCAAATCCTTTTCTTATCAAAGCCTGTGAGTATAAAAGAATCTTTGGCACATAATGATTCGACCTTTTCATTGTTTGAGGTTCAACTCACTAAAATGTTCAATTTTGAACTTTGTGCCGTCAGTTTACTGTTATCACTTAGACTATGGCCTTACATAGGCCTATAATGAGATTCATTTTAGATTTTCATATTATCCTGACAAAGGGCAAACAGCAACTTTGATGAATTGAAAATTCAAGGGAGCCTCTTTTCTACACCACGTTCCCTCAAAACAATAAATTTACACAACCAATTTTCAAGAGGTTTTTTTCCAATAAAACGTTTTGTAACTGGGCTTGCTTGCAGAGGGGAAGTCAAGACCTACCTATAATACGCAAAGTTATTTACAAAATTAGACAAACGTTTCAGACGCACAAAGACAAATTAATCACACTGTGATATTTAACATGCCTGTTTTCCCAATTAAAAGAAACTTTCGGTTATGGATTTGGCGTCTCAATGAATACTCATAAGATGGAGAATAAAGTCGTTACCTTTTTCGGCGTACCCGATCTTGACGCACTTGCCGTCGCTTCCCCTGTACCGCCAGCCGTGGAAGGGGCATTCAATGCACTCGCCCTGCACCGAGCCTCCCACGGCTAGGTTAGCTCCGAGGTGGGCGCAGTAGGCGTCCACGATGTACGCGTTCCCACTCTCGCCCCGGAACACGGCCAGGTTCTTGCCTGTAAACAGATGAAAAAGGGAATACCATGAAGACAACCGGGTGACTGCCTACAGCTTTCAGAATAGATTCAAACCTCCTACCTTTTGAGGATTATAAGGGCATAACCAGAAAAGAGGTCAGCAATATAGGTTTTATTTTCCAAAAATGGCTTTCAACTTGTTCCTTCAAGATGGCAGTATGTCGTTTCTGAAATGTTGGCGCTTTCAACTTCCAAAACATTGCCAACATGTCTCCACGGGGCTACTCCCCTCCCCCCTCCCCCGCTGTATACGCCACTGTGAATGATCTTCATTAATGATGTACTTACTGTGGAGAAATGACTGAAAAGACTGAAAATTTATCATTGTTTTCTATTTTTAAGGATGTTCCGTCTTACCCGCCACGTGCACGAATTTGTGTTCTTTCCTCTTCAGTTCAGACGACATCAGAACCGACATCCAGCCGTTGGGGTAGACGGGTGGAACGTCCCCAACCCTCCGCCATCTCTTAAATTCCCTCACCTGCTCCTCCTTGGTCTTCCCCTCAGCCACCCCTTCCACAAAGTAGGCCACCTTGGGCTCGTCGCAATAGATGGCGAGGGGCTCCCTCAACGCCTTGTAGACCCCAAGGGCGAGGTAGGTGGTAACGGCGACCAGCCCGTACACCACGGCAAACCGGAACATGGGACTGTCGACCACCGCGGCGAGCGTGTTGGGAACGACCTCAGCAGAGATGGTCAAATTGACGCGCTGAACCTGGTCTATCAGCTTCTTAGCATAGTCTTCGAGGATAGGTGGACGGATGACCAGACCCGCCAAGAAAACCGGAAAGACTAGGGTGAATACTCCAGCTTTCGACAGTGCCATCTTACTGCTGGGGCAGAGTCTGTTCCAAGTAACTATTCGGGATTTCTATGATACTGTAGGCTGCGTTAAAACTTGCTAAAGCCCAGTAGTGCCACAAGGTTTTTGGAAAGTGGTGTAGGCCTGTGATCTCCGAGCTGCACCAAGGGAGGGCGCATGTTTCCTAGCAACCGAGGCTACCAGCAAAATGAACACTACTGACCAAGCATGGCTCTTTTCTACCGATTAGGGGTACTTCTGCTCAAGGTGGACAATTTTTCCGAAGTTCGCTTTTGTAAGATATACATATACTTTGTCTAAATTCGTGTTCTTCTTTCCAAAGTGCGTTATTACGAGATGTACATTTTCAAATCCGCTTTGTGAGATATGTTTTTAGAAACAGTGCTTCGAATTTGGAAACAAGTCTTTCCACGGGACATTTTTTTCCAACTTTGCTCTTACGAGATACAATCTCTCCCAAGTTTATATTGATATATTTTTGACGTTCGCTTTTCATTTCAATGTATAACGAAATTTGAAAACAAAACATATATTGTATACTTGATGGCACTAGTAGGTTTTTGTACGGACTGATTAATGCGCTGTATCTGCGTCATGTTGGGTCGTTTCATTTACAGGACAGGTGTACTATAGACGTCAACTTCAGCGGTGTAGCTAGGATTGTACTAGTAGACGGCACACACGTATTATGTGAGGGCACCAGCTTTCAGTGGTGTGGTTTTTGGGGGTAAGCTTTTGTTATCCTTGTGCAGCATCCATTGATCCAGTTTATGTTAGTGGGGGCACTGGGAGGGGGGGCACTTGTCCCCAAGCCCCCCCCCCCCCCGTGGCTACGCCCCTGGTCAACATGCCTTATAAAGCGAACTGTAATATCCCATGTTTAGGTGGGGTGGTTGCTGGGGGTGTTTTCTCTTAATTATTTGTCTTTTCTTATGCAACCATCTTTTGTAGCGCATCATTAAAAGACAGGCATGACAAATACATGTAACTTGTAAATTGCTTCTCGAAAGAACTAATCAACCGCGGTGCGGAAAGTTATACCTGAGCGTATAGAAGTTGCTAGCTTTAGCGGCTCCATGGTAACCATGTCTCCTGAGCTTAGCCTACAACCGATCTTAGCCAAGGTTTCAGACACACAGCCGTGTTCATGGTTAGTCAAAGTCGATCATACTGAGCGCCTTGGCGCGAATAAATCCATTTTTTGTACAGTCCAAACTTCACACTAAGCTGGGATTCCACCAAGCAAAATCAGACGGCGGATGATCGACCAATGTGCTCTTTTTCGCCGGAAAGAGTCGTGCAGCGCAGACAACTTTTATCTAACGTTTTAGAGAAAACTTTGAAAAAGTCTTTTGACCCGCCGCTCAACTTGCTGCAATTTGCTAAATCTTATGCACCAAAATACGTTCCCCTTGGCACGTAGGCCGTGTGCAGAACACGAAAACCCTATCTGGTAACGATCCGGGAAGTATTGTCGAACTTTTTTTATAAGTTTCACAATGCATGCGTATGCATTTCTGCACGTACAGCGGTGCACTGAAGTTAACGACTGCATAAAGCTGGTCGGCTATCTGTCTTGAATATGCGTTTACTTCGTTGTATTATCAGGTCAATATGTTTTAGATTTATGCCTTGGACAGAAATATACTAGCTCTGCGGTCCGATTTCATCTAAGCTCGTAACACTACGGGACAAAGTGGTGAATGTAATTCTCTGTTCGGAAATGTTTAAAGCAAGAAAAAGCGCAAGATTTGAGAAGATAAGAATATACATGTGTCACAGACCTTGACCAATAAACCAAACAGAGTCCTTCAGAGGGTATAGTTATCTAAGCTAAAAACAAACGATACCGTTTATTTTTATACATAGGCCCACGTCTCTTGCTCTACGCGTCTGTACACACAATTTTGAGCAAAGATTCGAGGTATAAGCAGCGCAGGCGTCACGGGTGTCGTTGGTCCAGTGGATGTTGCTTACACTTCAACAAAATGCCGCCCTCCAAATCCACCCTTTTGTCCGTTATCCTGCCGGTTTTCTTCGCCGGGATGATAGCCCGTCCCCCGGCCTTTGACGAGTACGCCCTGAGGCTAGCCGACCGGGTCCAGAGCGCCAACATCACCGCCGAGGTGGTCTCCGAGAAAGTCGAACAGGTCGTCCACAGCTCAGGCTTCCGATTCTTCTGTGTGTACGCTGCCGTCGCGATGGTCACCTTCCTGGTGGTCAAGCTGTACAAGGCTTTCACTGAGCCGCTTGCCATCTATTGCAACGAGTCCAAGATAGCATATTTCGTGGACGGCCCCTCCGACGGTAAGACGGCCCAGGAACGCGTTGGGGATTTCAAGAGAGCCCGGAGATTCGGCCAATTGCCTCCCGTTTACCCGAATGGCTGGATGTCGATCTTAAGGTCGGACGAATTGAAGAAGGCGGCACACAAATTCGTCCATGTGGCGGGTAAGCCTCTTCTTTTTTATCAAAAATCTGATGAAATACAATAGTCATCCAGAAATGGTTTCCGAATTCCTATATAAGAACAATTACAGCATAAGTCCCTTCGTTTTTAATCTTAAACACACGCCCTTTTCATCTTTGTCAGCTAGTCAGTGAACGAATTTCAAAGACTGGTTGTGTGATGTCGATCATAATTACTATGATGCAAAACAGTCGTTCTTTTTACTCTCCAGGCAAGAACCTGGTCGCGTTCCGGGGCGAGAGTGGAAAGGCCTACATCGTGGACGCCTACTGCGCCCATCTCGGGGCTAACCTAGCTGTGGGTGGCTCGGTGCAGGGCGAGTGCATTGAATGCCCCTTCCACGGCTGGCAGTACAGGGGAAGCGACGGCAAGTGCGTCAAGATCGGGTACGCCGAAAAAGGTACTATTCCCGACCCTTTTTTTAGCTGCTTCGAATTCACTGTCGAAGCAGCTATTGCTTTCCTCAAAGATTTTTCTTTTTTGGCAATTTTGCGAAAAAGCCGTTCTTTTGGGGTTTTTTCACAATTTTCCGAAAAAGTCATTTTTTTTGTTCTGTTTTTTTTTTTTTGCTTCTTCTTCTGGGTTTTTTTTGCTTCTTCTTCTTCTTCTTCTTCTTCTTCTTCTTCTTCTACTTCTTCTTCTTCTTCCACCACTTTAGTGCTTTTGCAACTTTGGATCTTCATCAAACTTGTACCAATGAAGAACCCTTATGAACAGGTGGTCCTAGAAACATGACGTCATGATGATTTATTATTGATTTTTTAATATTTATTTCAGCCCATCGACTTTGTACACGTTTTCGAGGCACTATTTTGGTAACTTAGCAATATTTGATCGTTATCAAAGTTACACCAAACAATCACCCTAAAGTGAAGATAATACGTAAATATTTACGTCATAATGAGGTCATCAACTGATTTATTACGCAATTTTGGGTATTGAAATATTCCGTTAAATTCGGTGGGCTATAGTATTCTTCAAATCATGAATTTTGCCTGGATTCTACTATTTCGTTGATTAAAACAGGGGGCGTTACACCTGATCTGCGTGGGGACGTATTAAGTCCTGGGGTTCTAGAGGAATATTTGCCTTATGTGGTGATAACGTCTTGGGCGACAAGTCATGTGACTTTAAAGGGGCACGAGCTTAGAGTGCTACAACTCGTGAAGTACATATCCGATTGCGTTTAAAATTTTTGTGTAGCTGGAAGGGCAAGGTTTCATTCCTAAATTGACCTGATGTAATGATGACGTCATCACGTGACAAGTCACGTGACCTTAAGGGCACACTTTAAAGCGAGTGAAATATATACATGTATATATCTGGCGATATCCCAGATAGTTCGTTGGGCCAACATTGGCTAACTTGAATGGTTGATTCATTGGCCAAGTTGGCTAAAGAGATGTTGGCCCATTGTTGGCCCAAATTGAACAGAAAGTTTTCCTAAACTTTGAAAAAACAGTTTACCGTTGCCGGGCCCGTTGTTGGCCCAATGTTGCTGAAAATAACGGCGATTTCCATATCACATGTTGCACTAAAAAAATGACGTATCATACGATAAATTTAGGAATGTCAAACTCTTTAAAAATTGAACTTTAAATGCCTTCTCCGGGTTGCATTAAAATAATGTGCCCGTAGCACATCATAATTATGAATTGAAAACTTAAACAATAAATTGAAAACATTTCAAAATTGTCCGTGCTTTAAAATGATGAAATAAAAAACCACAAAAATTTCGCGCGTCTCAGCAGTTAGCTTCATGTAGCAAGCGGCCAAATAACTTGTACGCACTCGTACGTATATACGCAGTACATATAATATATGCATGTACATGTACATGTGCAATGTAGCACGCACATGTCATGGTGATCGTTAACGCAATGTGATTTAGCTGCATGCAGCGCTGGCGCAGAGAGTCGCGGTAACTCTGCCGACCGTCTCGTGCACATAAAGCATCCATGATTCAAGCATCGAGTCCATCTTCAACCGACCAACTGAACTTACATGCATGTAGCTCAACAAAGACCAAGATGCTGTTGGAGTACATGCTAGTTTGCTGAGATGAGGTGTGTAGAAGTTTTCCTGGCAATTTCTTAAAGCCATGCAAACCATGTTTCTAATGTGATATGCAGGCCTAAGGCTTGGCGGATTTTTAAAATTATTTTTCAGCCTAATCATAACGTTATACTGACACGTAGGCCTTACATGTACATGTACGTAGGCCTATAGCGCATGTTCCATAACGTTTAGCTTGCTGGATATGTGGCGGTAACAGTACTTAGCTGATAATTTTGACCTTGTATTAAACGGTGGTCTGTTGAGTAGGCCGACAGTTTGGGGATAAAATGTACTTATTGTCTTATTGGACAAAGAGGAGGAAATAGCACTGACTGCAAGTTTGTCTGATGAAGAGCACTCAAACTTATTAATGTTGGCATGGTTGATGAGCCTGCAAGTGCCACAGATGTCTTCTTTGGTCCTGCTTGCTGCACAGACTGTAACCAAACATTTGATCGCCTAATGTTGCTTCCTGAAAATATGCAAATGTACCATTTCCATGAGAACAATCATGAGTATTCTAGTAGTACGGAAAGTGAGTTTGACGAAAGTGTGACGATGAAATCAGAAGCAAAGTTGATGGCTGATATCAAAAATTGGGCAATACAAACAAATATTCCTATGTCAGCTCTTGGTACACTACAGGAAATACTAAAAGTTTATTTTCCTTCCATGCCAAATGATCCACGGGCTTTGTTAAATACCAAAATATCTCTTGTTGTAAAAGATATTGCTAGAGGCCAGTATTGGTATTTTGGAATCGTAGATAGCATCAAGAACATTCTTCAGTCACATGTTGAGTTGCATGAAAACAACAAAGACCTGGGACCAAAAACTGCCCTTGTTAAACCCATGATGTTGGATTTACAGTGTTCTTGTCTGTGTTCGACTGTACTGTCAAAACTACAGTCGGCTTTAATGTTCAGGTTACATTCTTGTAGACCATACAAAAAAGTTGTTTTATTTGTCTGCTCAGGTTGCATACTGTAGGCCTAATTATCCAGCATTGGGAGGGGGACGGTCTAAAGAGCATCGTGCAAAGAATCCTTACATGCGTCATCAGCAGTGACCTAGCATGACAGTATAACTGGGTCGGCAAAGGAATAAAGGAAGCATTTTAAAGGCTGAGTCTTGCTGTCATCCGCAGTAAGTGATTGAACTTTATGTTTTAATCCCATGGGGCAAAACTTATTGAAATCCTGCCTTTCCAGTATCTCTATTCACTTTGAAATTGGTGAAAAAAATCTTTTGGATTTTTTCGAGGAGCTGTTGAAGAAACCCATCTGTGCAGTCCGCCACAAATGCCCAAATTGACAAGGTGATCAAAGTGTGGCTCTGCTACTCAAAAGACCGAGATGGTGGCAGGGCAGCAAGACGAGCAGCCGCCGCAGCTGTAGCTGAACCTGCAGCAAGCAAGAGTCCTTCCAACCTTGATGAACTATCCACCGAGGAATACTGCAGCAGCAATGACAGGGAATGAGTGTTGTTCCATGGTGTTTCATAAAATGAGGTATTCTTCCTTTTTTCACCCTTTATATTTCAAAAGTCTTTGGTAAAAGTGTTAGTGTGTTATTTTTCAGTGGATTCCATATGTTGAAAATGAGATTCGTTTACGATGAGCCCCCAAAATTGTCAAAGTCTTGCGTTTTAATCGATTATGTGATTACTAGTGTGGGTTGGTGCAAAGCCTGATTTAGTTTTCATTCGGCATTGAGACACTGGTATTTAGTGAATATCAGCAATCAAACCTCAAATTTTCATTTGAAAGCTTTGCTTCCAATTACCAAAGCCGAGTGAAGGTCAAGTACATTAAGCTGCAACCAAATTAGCCTACTATTACCAATTTGTAAAACACCCTTTGTGAATCTATTGTTGTTGAAGTTATTTTTATGTAAACTTTGCATGATGAGGGAAACTTTCTAAAGCAAAAGTTTATTGTAACACCGTTTTATAATCTCTCTTGGAGCAAGTGATAAAGCAAAATAAACAATAAACATAAGTGTATGATCTTCTACACTTAGTACTTTGTAGAGAAATCCAAGCTCCTCTTCTGCAAATAATGCGCGAGAATTCCCTTGATGAGATGTTACTAGAGGAAAATTAAAAATATTTGTCGAATTTCAATAGCCATACACACTCATTAGTTTCTTGTCTATCATTGTTTAATTATTCACACTTGATGCTTTTCAGAATTACCACAGTCCACAGAAGACAATAATTAGTTTGAATACAAACCCTGGTTTTAGAATGCCAAAACCATGAACTAAGCTTCTTTTTATATTTACCCAAATAATGATTACAGTGAAGTTCCAAAGATTTGCTCTGCAAGGTGAGAGAGATTGTTCAGATTCATTTTCAGTTGTTGAGGAGACAAAAGTTTGTTTTATTTAATTAGTGGCAGTATTTCATTTCACTTGCCGTTAACTTTTGAAAGTTAATATTTTTACTAGTTGTTACAAAGAAATATAACTGTTACGGTTTGAACAATCACAGGGACAATACTTTGAAAATGTGTTAAAACTCAGTAAATGTATTTATTTGTTACTTTTTCTATAAACCCGTTCTCAGAAGTTATCCAGGTAGACAAGCTGAAACTGCATTGCTGTTCTTGCTGTACAAAAGTTAACCTATAGCCCTCCAAACACTCTGTGATTGCAACATCATTATTTTGTTACAAAAATGTTAGCAAATCTGTTAAAATTATAGTGCAATCAGAGAAATTTAGTTAAAAGTCTATGCTATGATGATTTTACTATTCGCTGAACAACCATGAGAAACACAGATGTACAATCTCTGATTTAGCAAATTTATTTAAAACGTATTATGATCATTGGACCAATCAATCCGTAAAGGTAAAAAAAATTTAGAAAGAAAGCAAACTCGGCATCTTTTCTTTCTGTTACAGCGTATTGTTATAGGTAATACTCCCAACCGACCCCCATCAAAACATACATGTACATGTATGTAATTATCATCTTAACGAGTTCCAAGTAGATGCACGCTGAACACCCTGCAAATGCCCCACCTGGCCCAACCATCAACCAATGATGGCTACATGTAGGCCTGTGATTGACCCAACTGAGATCAAACAATCAGCTGAACACAATTGGCCCAACCATGCATGTTTAGTATTGGCCCAACCTTGGTCAGATGCTGGCCATCAATCGATCCGCTTTTGGCACAACTGCAACCCAACAATCGCCGAAGCCTCATTAGCCCAACCATTAAATAATAGCATTGGCCCAACAATTGGCAAAGGTCGGCCATTCTTTATAAGTTATCGGCCCAACGTCAACCCAACATGTTGGCCCAACCGTGTGCCGATGAGCAAATCCAAATTGGGCCAATGTGGCGCACCGAGGCTTGAGAGGGACGGGTTTGAGACCTAAATTGACCTGATGTGATGATGACGTCATTACGTGATAAGTCACCGAACCTGAAAAGGACACTTTTTAAAGCGTTACATTTATATCTCGCGAATTGTATGTCTGATTGGCATTACATTTCGTGTATAGCTTGAAAGGGAAGGGTTTGAGACCTAGATTGCCCTGTTATGAGTATGAAATCATTGATTGACAAGTTACGTGAAATTAAAAGGGCACTGTTTTAAGCTGTATATCTCGTGAAGTCCATGTCCCATTGGGTTGAAACTTTGCAAACCATGTTCCATTTGTCAAGATGACATGGAGCTTCCATATTCCACTGTACTGTATATACTTACAGCCTTTATTTCTCAAACTGCCCTAGTTAAATTCTGTTTTAACTGAATGAAACCGCTTCATACAAAGTTATCTTTATACCCTTGGCTATTATGTAGCTGTAATAATAGAAGGGTATAAGGGTAACTTTGTACGAAGCAGTTTCACCCAGATTTGAGCTTATCAAAGTTCAAACTTTAACCAACCATATCTCTATAAATGGAATTTAAGTGGGGCAGTTTGAGGAATATTAAGAGTTACACTTTGGACTGTGGAAAAATAGAAAATACAATCATTCAACT